>ML431104.1:97873-181994 GCA_005239525.1 Nicotiana knightiana
TTTTTTTTCTCCCCCCCCCCCCCCCTTAGAACTCTCTCTTTATCACTCTAAAATGAAGTATAAAATGATTCTAACTTATCAGGAAGGGGTATTTTAATGATATATGGTCGATTTTTAAAATGACAAAAAAGGTTCCCCGACACAGGTATGTGATCGCATATCAGATGTGCGGTCCGCAAACCTGCCGCAAAAATGGCCTCAGCCGGGTGGAACAACTGATTGAGTATGCGTCCATTTATGCGGCCCGTATACCTGTTATGTGGTAGCATAATGCGCCTCAAAACTCCCCTCGCAAAATTCCAAGGCCGATATGCGATGGATTATACGGCCCGCATATCAATTTTGCGATCGCATTTTGGGCCGCATAATTATCTTCAAATTTGGCCAGCTTTTCGGATCCACTATGCGGTCCACAAAGTGATTATGCGACCGTATAATGGGCTGAAAAAACACATTCAGTTGAAAATATTTTCCTTGAGTCCAAAAATGTATTGTTTAATCTAATATTATAACATATAAATCTAACAACAACACCACAAGGTTCCAGGTTTTTAGTTAAAATTTTACGGGGCCTTAAATCCTCCCCCACTTAAGATCATTCGTCCTCGAATGAGGATCAAGTTTCACTTAACAGTTCTTTGGTTAGCTTCAGTTTGTACACCATATATCATTAGCCCCAAATTTTACTAACTCCTTGATTTTTCTGAAAGTTTCGCGAGAGTATGCTTGGTATCTAGGTCTATCTACCTGCTAGAGAGCCATAGAAACCCATCCTAATAACATATTTATATGGTCAAATAACGCAACATAACACGAAATAACATTAGTCGAGGCCTCATGAAGGACAAATAATCAAGAGGGAATATCTTTACATTAACTAAACAAGCGAAACATAGTTATGGGAAACAACTTCGTAGGACTATTACATGATTATTCAAAGAAATGCAGGTACGTATTTTTCATTTCATCTTCGGCTTCCCATGTAGGCTCCTCAACTTGCTGGTTTCACCACAATTCCTTCACGGAGGTGATCTCTTTGTTTCTCAATTTTTAGACTAGTCTATCAAGAATGGAAACGGGAAGCTCTTCATACGTCAATCCCTCATTAACCTCAATGGTCTGAACTGGCACAATAGCGGACAAATTCCATACTACCTTCTTCAACATAGACACATGGAATACCGGGTGCACCAACGACATTTCGGGTGGTAGCTCAAGCTTGTACGCTACTTGATCGATCCTTTGAATGATCCTATACGGCCCGACATACCCCGGACTCAATTTACCGTTCTTTCCAAACCGCATAATACCTTTCATGGGGGACACCTTCAATATTACCCAATCATCTTCTTTGAACTCCAAATCCCTACTCCAATTCTTTGGCAACTTTGAGCAGTTTCCAGCTACTCCTAAATGGCTTAACCTTTTCCATAGCCTGATGCACAAGGTTTGGCCCTATCAGTTAAGCTTCCCCGACTTCGAACCACCCGATGGGGGATCTACACCTCCTACCATACAATGCCTCAACTGGTGCCATCTCAATACTAATATGGAAGTTGTTATTATAAGAAAACTCGATGAGTGGTAAATGATCATCCCAGTTACCCTTAAAATCAAGAACACAAGAACGCAACATGTCCTCAAGCGTCTGAATAGTCCGCTTTGCCTGTCCGTCAGTGTATGGATAGAAAAATCATGCAAAGATTCACCTGCGTACCCAAACCTTGCTGAAATTTCTTCCAGAAGTTAGCTGTGAACTAGGCCCCTCAATCGGAAATGATGGAGACTGGGTTTGCCATGGAGCCTGAATATTTCCTTGATATGTTGTTGGTCATAATGCTCTGCGGTGTTGGTTGACCTGACCGGTAAGAAGTGTGCTGATTTTGTGAGTCGATCTACGATCACCCAAATTAAATCAAACTTGCACGGTGTGCATGTAAGACAACCACAAAATCCATATTGATCATTTCCCATTTCCACCTAGAAATTTCTATGCTTTGTTCCAATCTACCAAGATGTTGATGCTCGGCCTTCACCTGTTGACAACTTCGACACCTTGCCACAAAGTCTTCCACGGTCCTCTTCATGTCATTCCCACAGTAGACTTCTTTGATATCATGATATATCTTTGTAGACCCTGGATGCACGGAATACCTATAAGTATGAGCTTCCACCATGATTCTTTCCCGGAGACCATCCACGTTTGGGATACATAGTCGCACTTGGTATCTCAATGTACCGTCATCCATATTAAGAGAAAAAGCTGAGGTCCTGTGTCCTTGGACCCCCTCCTTCAGTTGTACTAACAATGGGTCATCGTATTGCTTTTCTTTAAATTTTTCCACAAGTGATGATTCTGCCCTGTTCTGCACAATTACTCCTCCCTCATTAGAGTCTGCAAGAAAAACCCCCAAACTAGCTAACTGGTGAACCTCCCGGGCCAACGGCCTTTGACAAACCTCCAAGTGAGCCAAGCTACCCATGGATTTCCGACTGAGAGAATCCTCCACTACATTAGCCTTCCCCGGCTGATATAAAATATCGATATCGTAGTCCTTGAGCAACTCGAGCCATCTTCTCCTCCTCAAATTCAACTCCTTCTGCTTGAAAATGTACTGAAGGCTCTTGTGGTCCGTGAATAAATCCACGTGGACCCCATACAAATAATGCTGCCAAATCATTACTGCAAAAACCACCGTTGCAAGCTCTAAGTCATGATTTGGATAGTTCATTTCATGATTCTTAAGTTGCCTTGAAGCATAGCCTATAACCTTACCATGTTGCATCAATACACACCCAAGACCAATCCTTGAAGCATCGCAATATACCACAAGACCTTCTGTACCCTCCGGCAGGTCAACACTGGCGCCGTTGTTAATCTTGACTTCAATTCCTGGAAGCTCTTCTCACAAGCATCAGACCATTAGACCTCGACCGCCTTCTGCGTCAATTTAGTCAATGGGGCAGCAAGAGTAGAAAACCACTCCACAAATCTCCTATAATACCCGGTCAAACCTAAGAAACTGTGAATCTCTGTCGGAGTGGTAGGCCTAGGACAATCTTTTACCGCTGTAATCTTTTAAGGATCAACCTTAGTTCCTTCTCCGAAGACGGCGTGTCCCAGAAATGTAACAAATTCAAGACAAAATTCGCATTTTGAGAACTTCGCATACAACTGGTGCTAATGAAGAGTATGCAAAACATCCCTGAGGTGGCCAGTGTGATCCTCTTGGCTCTGGGAATACACAAGAATATCGTCAATGAACACTATCACAAGGGAGTCGAGGGAAGTCTTGAAGACTCAATTTGTAATATCCATAAAGCTGCTGGGGTATTTGTCAGCCCAAAAGACATTACCAGGATCTCAAAGTGACTATACCGGGTTTGAAGGCTATTTTTGGAATATCCTGCTCCCTTACCTTCAATTGACGGTACCCAGACCGCAAATCAATTTTGGAGAAGAACTTAGCACCTTGCAATTGATCAAACAAATTGTCTATCCTTGTCAATGGGTATTTATTTTTTTATTGTGACTTTGTTGAGTTGATGATAGTCAATACTCATTTGTAGAGATCCATCTTTATTTCTGACAAAGAGGACTGGTGCGCCCCAAGGCGACACACTCGGTCGAATGAAACCCTTCTCTATAAAATCCTTCAGTTGTTCCTTTAGGTCTCTTAATTCCACCAACGCCATTATGTAAGGTGGAATTGATATATGCCGTGTGTCTTGCATCACGTCAATCCCAAAATCAATCTCCCTATCTAGAGGAATCCCAAGGAGTTCTTCCGGAAAGACATCAGGGATTTCATTTACAATTGGCACATATTCAAGATAGGGAGATGAAACACTTCGACATTGGTGTCCATAACTCGGACCAGATGATAAATACACCCCGTCTTGATAAACTTCGTGGCCTTGAGGTAGGAAATAAACCTACCCTTTAGCACAACATCATTCCCCTTCCACTCGACAACTGGCTCATCGGGAAACTCAAGCCTCATAGTTCTTGTTCGGCAGTCCAGCTTGGAAAAACATAAATAGAGCCAATCCATTCCTATTATTACATCAAAATAAACCATCCCTAATTCAATGAGATCATCTATGGTATCCCGACCACGCACCGTGACAACACAATCTCTATAAACCCGTGCGGCCGTAATAGACTCGCCAACCGGAGTAGATACAGAGAACGGCTCATGAAGTTGTTCCTGCTCTATCCTAAAACTCATAGCAACATAATGAGTAACATAGGAAAAGGAAGATCCAAGAACAATGAGAGTACACACATCATGAGATTGGACAATTAATATACTTGTGATGACATCTGGAGAAGCCTCTACACTCTGTCAACCACTCATAGCATGGAATCGTCTAGGCCCTCCCGAACTTTGTGCAACGCCCCTAGGCGCACCACACCCTTCGGGTGTTGGAGTACGTCGAGTCTGTGATGGTGCTGAGGATGTAGTAGCTGCTGGACCGAATGGATGAGATGTGCCCGTACCCGCACCCTGGCAGGATACTCGACAATGCCTTTGAAGGTGGCACTCATCCCACACCCATATGATACAGGAAAATCCATGTAGAAAATCCCTGAGTGCATCTTCCCGCGTATGGGGCTTGGGGGCATCTGCTGCTGCTGGGGTCTTCCTACCAATCGACCCTGCTAGTAGGGCCCCCTACTGCCTGATCGGGCCTGAAATGACTCCACTACTGTTGTTGTTTGGGCCCTGATGGCGGTGCACTAGTTGAGGACTATGCAATAGACTGGGACATCTCTGGAAACCCTCCCCTAAAAGCTATTCTCCTATCACTAGACGACTCCCCGAAGTTGCCCGCTAATCGGGCCTTGCTGCTACCCTCTCGCTCCATCCTGTTCTTCAATTTACGGTTCTCCGTGGCGTGAGCAAATTCTACCATCTTCCCATAATTTATTTCCGAATTCAAGGAAGCTATAGAAGCCTCATTGATAGTCAAAGAACCAATTCCCTGAACAAACCGACGAACTCTGGCCTCCGTAGTAGGCAACATGTGAATGACATACTTGGACAGTCGTGCAAACTCCATGTGGTATTCCTACACACTGTTACTACCTTGCTTTAGATTCTTGAACTCCGTTGTATGGGCTACCCTTGTCTCAGCAGGCAGGAAATGATCCACAAAGGCATTAGAAAATTCACTCCATGTCGCTAGAGGACTCCCCTTCTCACGGGAATCTTTCCACAACTCAAATCATGAATAGGCCACCCCCTTCAGATGGTAGGCAGCCATTTCCACTCCCTCTGTCTCAGTTGCACGCATAACTCTGAGGGTCTTGTGCATTTCGTCAATAAAGTCCTGGGGATCCTCCTCAAGGTTTGTTCCCGTGAACTCTGGAGGGTCTAGCTGAAGAAATCTGCTCACCTTAAAACTAGTAGGATCCCCTTGCTAGCCAGAAGAGTAGGGTGCCACATTTAATCTTTGGGCCTGGGAAGCCACTATCTGATTCAACATATGTATGGCTCCCCTAAGTTCCTCGTGGTTAACACTAGGGCCACAAGCGGGGACTGGATGTGGAACCGGAATATCGGTAGGAGGGATCGTTTCACCCTCGGTAGATGTAGGAGTTGGTGCGGTCTGTTCTGGTGCAGATGAAGCAGGAAGGAAAATGATTGGAGGATTTTCCTCTACCGCACCATCTAATGAAGGGTCAATAGACACTCCCGGGGTAGCATAGGCTTCTTGGAAAATTCTTGTTTTCTTCTTATGTGCCATTAGCTAAAAGTTAGAACAATGCATGAGTTAAAAAGGGGAAACAACCTCACATTCTTCTATATCGCATGGTATATAACAATAAAGAATGGTAGTATTCCTAAATGTCCAAGTATCCCCCTAATTATAGATGTGGTAGACAACACATTTATAAGAAGGGCTCTACTAGACACGGCTCCGAGACATCCAAGGACACTTTAAAGCCTTAGGCTCTTATACCATGTTTTTCACGCCCCAAAACCGAAGGACACGACCGGCGCTCAACCGGGTGAACCCGGCCGAGCAAGCCTGATAGACACATACTACCCGACTCGCTTACGATCAAGAAAGAATATGATACTATTAGTTAAACAATAGGATAATCTACAAGAGTGTTACTAAGAAAATTAATTAAGTACATGATTGATATGTTCTATGGTACATATGCATTACAACTTTGGTGAAACAAAAATCCAAAACATAAACACATTTCATAGACTTTCCCCAAAACCCTTTTACGACCCACAATAATGCCCACAGAGCCTTCTATAGATACAAAAGACAACTATGACAAATGCCGATGATAAGGCCCCGACTATACCTTAACGTGTAACAAAAACAAAAGGAGTACATCATCATCCCCTGAAAGAATAGAGGGCTCACCAAAGTTACAGAGGAAGGGAAATGCTGCTAGCGACGACCGATACCTTTTTTTGTGGGGTTACCTACATCCATTTAAAGATGTAGCACCCCCGGCAAAAGGGGCGTTAGTACCATTGAATAATACACTAAACACCATATCTTTAAAATAGAAAGTACATCAGTTAATTGCAAGAAAAGTAAATCCGTAAGTTGAAGAGAGCATGGCAACACCTAAATCACCAAATAAGAATTTACTTAAACCATCAAGAAAAATATATATAACTTAGCTTGGCCATCACTAGCATTAACATCTCGCCATTTACACTACCACCGTACTTTTATATGGAGTCGGATCACGACCCGATCGGCTAGGTTATCTCCGTTGGAGACATGTATCCATAATTCAATTTCCTGTTTCGATTCCAATTCAATTCATAGCATCGTACCACCATGTGTGCCGCATGGAGTTCAATCATGGATCGATCGGCTAGGCCGTCTTATTAAAAACATGTCTACTTCCATCAATCATCTCATGCAAATATCTCAATTTTGTAAATACTAGTGGTCACAATTATTAATTCATAATTGGCACTTGGCCGCATCTCACAATTCAAGTTCCTTCCCACCCATTTCACATTCTTACCAATTCCATCAGCAAATCGTGTAGTGCAAACATCAAGTACTGATGGGAACAACATGGATCATGGGCATGTAGGGACTATCACTTTCTATGGAAATCTAACACATTTTCCACGAATCAAACACATTATTGAGTAACAATAATATCATGGTGGGGAGCCTTTGAATTCAAGTTACACATAGACTCTACTACACAAGCACATTACGTTAATATCTACTACATCAGTCAAGATTCAAAACTTACGCCAAATCGTAGGGGCACCATGGGGGTCCGATATATAGGGAAAAGGGGGTTTTAGCCATACATACCTCAATTGCGCCTTTTTAGGCGCTACAATTTTCCGGAACTCGTAGCAATCTCAATCTGCCATGTGAAAGCTTTCTTGATAATCTTCAAAGACATAGCACATATTGATGGATTTTGGGTGTTAGTTAGCTTCCCCCCTTAGAACTCTCTCTTTCTCACTCTAAAATGTAGTAGAAAATGATTCTAACTTATCAGGAAGGGGTATTTTAATGATATATGGACGGGTTTTAAAATGACAAAAATGGTGCCCCGACACAGGTATACGATCGCATATTAGATATGCGGTTCGCAAACCTGCCACAAAAATGGCCTCAACCTGGTGGAACAACTGATCGAGTATGCGGCCATTATGCAACACACATACATATTATGAGGTCGCATAATGCACCGCAAAACTCCCCTCGCAAAGCTCCAGGGCCGATATGTGATGGATTACGCGGCCCGCTTATCAATTTTACAATCGCATTTAGGGCCGCATAATTGGTTTCAAATTTGGCCAGCTTTTCTGATCCGCTCTGCGACCATTAGCGGTCCGCAGAGTGATTATGCGATCGCATAATGGGCCACATAAATGCACTCAGTTGAAAATATTTTCCTTGAGTCCAAAAACGTATTGTTCAATCCAAAAAGTCCAAATCGCGACACCACAAGGTTCTAACCGCGACACCACAATGTTCCGGGTTTTTAGTTAAAATTTTATGAGGCTATACAACAGATTCAAAGACGGAATATAATAGATCAGGAGGATGCAGAATTCTTGAAGAATACGTCAAGTAAAGAACACTCCGTGGAGGAATAATTAAAGAAAACACTTGCGCAAACATCAATCATTGATCTACTGATGAGTTCTAACAGTCACAAAGATGCACTAATGAAAGTGTTAAGTGGGGTGAGTGTGCCGAGAAACACTACAAGAGAGGCACTAGGGGCAACAGTCGGGAAGATAGTTAAAGCAAGTATGATCACCTTCGGAATGGATAATCTTCCTATAGGAGGCGTGTGTCATAAATAATTTGTACACATCACCTTTAAATGTGGAGATAAGGTGGTGTCCCGAGTACTCGTTTATATATTCCCACTCTCTACCCTACGAGAGTTGGGTATCCATCTAAGAGAAGTGAAATTAAGTCATGTGAGGGTAAGATCTTTCGGGTCACAGAAGGACGTCATTGGACAAATCTATTTGGCTCTGCAAATTGGACAATTGAGTTTCCCATACTATTACAAATGATGGATATTTCATCTTCGTACAACCTGTTGCGAGGAACACCTTGGATACACATGGCAGGGGCAGTACCGTTTACCCTACACCAGTGAATGAAGTTTGAGTGGGGTTGTCAAGAGGGGGTCGCTTTCCATGCAGTTGAGATTATAAAGACAACAAAAATAGAAGAGAACAAAAAAAATCTGGGAATGCAGTCACCATATGGATCAAAGAATGGCTATAAGAGAAATGATGAAGTATGGATATAGACCAGGAATCGGTCTAGGAGCTCAATCAGATGGGATAACAGAGCTGATTGAGCCGAGTGGGCAGAATGGTAGAGCCGACATAAGGTATCAACCTTCGATTGGGAAAACTTGTACCGGTAGCTTCGGGAAGAAAGCTTTTGTGCCAGAGCGTGTTTTGGGTATGGTTCAGAGCTCAACACTAGAGGACGACATTATCGATGTAATGGGAAGGTTATTCGAGACCATGATCAAGAAATGCTGTGACAAAGTTTATATCAAGACACCGACCATTCGGAACCCCAAAATAGGAGAGGACTTGCACAATTGGACCGCCAACCTGTCTTTTATTCGCCGGGAGTGTTGGTAGTGTGGAATAGTAAAACGTTTGAAAAAGCACATGGTCAATTAAGGCTTGAACTGTGTCTGTACACTTTTTTTATTCGCCTCTTTGAACGCTCCAGCGTTCCTCTTTTTATGAAATAAAAAGAAATTCATTTAAAATTATTGCAAAATTAATTATCGCTTCATTTATACTTGGTTTTTCTTTTCAGTAACCAAAACGATAAAGCCCGCATTCTGCGATTATGACATGTAACAAAACCCTCGAGAAAGCGATCCGGATTAAGAGGAATACAATGAAAGCATGATGCCGAAAAATCTCCCACAAAAGATCGAACAGCTGGAAAGCCAAAAAAATCCAAACCTTGAAGAGAAAGTAGTCAACCTGGGAAGTGAAGAAGACGTGAAAAAGACCCGAATCAACATCCATATGGAAGCAGAGAAGAAAGAAGAATTGGTCAAGCTCCTCTGACGGTACATAACCGTTTTTGCATGGTCATATGACGCCATCCCTGGGCTGAGTATCATTTCACATTGATTGCGTATCCATCCAGCTAAACCGCCATTCAAACAAAACCCAGAAATTTCAAGTCGGAATTGAGTTTAAGGATAAAAAAAGAAGTAACCAAGCAAATATAGGCGAAGGTAGTGAGGGTCACCCATTATCCCACATGGTTGGCAAATATAATCTCGGTACCAAAGAAGGATGGGACGATTAGGATATGTGTGGATTATCGAGATATTAACAAGGCCATTCGACTACAGAGTCATGCTATTCCGCCATCTTTCATGACATGACTCACAAATATATCGAGGTATATGTGGACAACATCATCATCAAGTCTCGAAAGAGTTCTAAACATTTGGACGACTTGATGAAGTTTTTCGAACGCTTGTGGAGTTATAGTTTGAAGTTGAACCCGGAAAAGTGCGCATTCATAGTCCCTGCTAAAAAAATTGCTAGGTTTCATCGTGAACATGAAAGATATAGAACTGGATCCTTCAAAGGCTAAAGCCATTCAGGAGTTTCCACCACCCAAGAGCAAGAAGGATGTGATGAGTTTCCTTGGTAGGCTGAATTACGTCAGGCGATTCATAGCTCAGTCGACGGTAATTTGTGAACCTATCTTCAAGCTGATGAAGAAGGATGTTGCTACAAAATTTACAGAAGAATGTCAGAAAGCTTTCAACAAGATTAAGGAGTATTTGTCGAATCCACTAGTGATGGATCCTCCTGAAACCGAGAAGCCATTGATGTTATACCTTTATGTTTTAGATAATGCATTCGGATGAGTGTTGGGACAACACTATGAGAATGGAAGAAAGGAGTTGTATATCTATTACTTAAGCAAGAAATGTACATCATGTGAGGAAAAATACACTCTGATAGAGAGAGCATGTCGTGCCTTGACTTGGATCGCCCAGAAATTGAGACATTACATGTTAGCATAAACCACGCATTTAATATCCCGGCTCGACCAACTTAAGATTATCTTTTAGAAGCCAATGCGTACAGAAAAACTAGCCAAATGGCATATTCTTCTCAGCGGATTTGACATTGTTTATATAACATAGAAAGCCATGAAAGGACAAGCCTTAGCTGACCATATTTCAGAATTCAGTGGAAAAGGATTATGAACCACTCACTACATACTTCCCAGACGAAGAAGTGTTGTTCACTGGAGAATTTATTGTAAAGTCATACCCAGAGTGGAGAATGTTCTTCGGGCGAGCAGAAAATTTCAAAGGAGTATGAATTGGGGTAGTCCTAATTTCTGAATTAGGATAGCATTACCCAACATCATCAAAGATAAGGTTCCCCTACACCAATATTATGACTGAGTAAGAAGCATGCATTCTCTAAATTAGGATGGCGGTTGACATGAACATGAAGGAGCTTTTGGTCATAGGGGATTCTGATCCACCAACACATCAAGTTCGAGGAGAATGGTCTAAAAAGAACATCAAGATCCTTCCATACCTTCACTTTGTAAAGGAGCTATGCAATAAGTTCACAATGATAAAGTTCAAGAATATTCTCAGGATTCAAAATGAGTTTGCTGAGGCAATCGCAACCTTGTCATCCATGATCCAGCATCCAGATAAGAATTACATCGACCCTATCGAGGTAGAGATATAGGATCAGTACTACGACATCAAAGGTCCCTTAAATCAAGGGAATATCCAGAGAATGCTACTAATTTTCAGAAGCGAGCGCTCAAAAGACTAGCACGTCATTTTTTCCTCAACGAGGAAGTCCTGTATAGGAGGACGTCATCCGGGTTCCACCGAATGATCAAAAGGATTCTACGAAAGATAATGGATAATCATAGGCACTAATGTTGGTATATGGAATTGAAGTGATAACCGTAGAGGCCGAGATACCATCTTTAAGGGTCATTCAAGAGGGAAAGTTAGACGACAAAGAATAGATACGGGTCAGGCAAGAGAAACTCATGCTCATTAACGATAAGAGAATAGGTGTAGTATACCATGGTCACCTATATCAAAATAGAATGGCCAGTGCATTCAACAAAAGAGTGAAGCCTCTCCAATTTATATCGAGGCAGTTGGTTTTCAAGAAAATATTCCTTCATCAAGAAGAATCTAGAGAAATGTTTTACGCCGAATTGGCAAGGTCCTTACGTGGTCCATCGAGTGTTGTCGAAAGGAGCTCTGATCCTAGTAGATATGGATGGAAGATTTAGCACGAAGATATCAACTTAGATGCAATTAAGAGATACTACATTTGAAGACAGTAGAGTTAGGTTTTGGTTTTAACGGAAGTATGCCCGACCTGACTTCCTGTTGTGGGATACGTAGGCAACCCACGTAGGGTCTGGGCTCTCTCCTCCTCTACTTTTGTAATACAAAATCCAAATATCATTTTGTATTTATTCAGAATTACGCCATGACTTGATTTCCTTTAGCAGGAATACATAGGCAATCCTTATTGGATTAAGTCATCTATTGTAATTGAACTACGCTCTGGTCAGATTCTATTTGAATATATAGGAAGTGTGAGTCAGACTCGGTCACTTCATCTCCAATCTCATCATTTTATGTCAGTTGTAATCGAACTACATTTTGACCTGATTCCATTTTAATATGTAGGCTACCTGAGTCAGGCTCGGTCATCATCATCATATATTATTTATCATCATGCTCGAACTACGTTCAAACCTGATTCTGTTTTGGATACATATGAAAAACCTGAAAGGGTTTGATCATAACCCTAAGAAAACCTTTGTAATGCATTAGTTTATATTAGGACACAATTATAGCGGCAAGAATCCACGTTGTTAGAAGCATCTTACATGATCGAAATCAACATGGCCGAGTCTTTCAGAAACAACGCTTGCTCCTGAGGGACTTGCGTAACATGTCATAAACTGGAATGATGGGATATGCCATAAAAAATAATTTTTTTAGAAGCTTTTCAAAAAAAAAATATCCCATAATCCATTCCACCTACAGTACTTCATGGCGTAACCTCATAAGGACAAGGTAAAAACAAAGATTACGGTCAACACAAAAAATCTCTCCCACCTCCCTCCCCTCTCCCCCTCCCCCTCCCTCCTGCTAAGAATTTTCTTTGAGCGCAGGACCAACAGAATAAAGGGAGATGCTGGAGCACACTAGGGTAATGACGGATCCGCTACTCTCTCATAACTATCATCTTCCCTCTATTATTCAAAATTTCCCTCCTATGGATGAAAACTAACATTTGAATCCTTTGCAGGTACTCCAAAACTAGGACGCTCAGTACAAACCGGAGCCGTGTATATAGCAAATATCCCGCTCAAACCGAGCGGAGCATGTTATATATTGCGATCCACTGGTCCCTGCCAACCTAAGCCATGTATATAGCAAAATGTTTTCTCAATCAATCGGAGCGCCCTGTACAAAATCAAGCCATCGGATTCGCCAATCGAATCCTTGTATATAGAAAATTGTCACCACAATCAATCGGAGCGCCCTATACAAATCGAGCCATTAGCTTTGCTAATCGAAGCCTTATTTATAGAAAACTATTAGATTCACCAACAGGAGCATTCTGTACCACCACTCTGCCACATCGGAGATCATAGTAGATAACTACAAACCTCGTCACTAACGTTTTGCCAATCGACGATGACAATTTAGTTTCACGGTCAAGAATACCTCTTTGACATGCTCTTATTTCTTTATTGTTATCTTGAATGTTTTGACATTTTTCTCATGCAAGTTACAGTCATGGTTACATTTTTCAAGTCGGAAACTCCCATCGTGCAGAGACTTTACATTTCAATACAACAACTCCTATCACGTGGAGATACTTTACATTTCAATGCAACTTTTCCTATCAAGCGAAAATGCATTCTACATTACAAGTCAAGTACTCCCATCACGCGGACACACTCCCGACATGAGGAGACTTAATGCTCCAACAACTAGGGAACGATACACAGCCCGGCTAACAGTCAAGTCAAATTCAAGTATCCCGTCATCCCAATCCAAGATAACGGCTAGTCGTCAACCAAACATCATCAATCTTTCATCATTCACATCACATCTTAACATATTTTGAATTGAAATATATAGGTATGTTTCTATTTCATTTTTGCAGGAAAAAACATCGCAACGTGGAACTTCTTCTAAGAAACAAACCAAGCTACAATAATGTGAGGGAAAATTAACTCATAAGGGGGCCAAGGATCTGAGCTCAAGCTCAAGCTCAAATATGATCAGTGGAACACTAATTCTTTAAATCTTTCAAATCAAGCTACAATTCAGAAGCTATCATGGGTGTCAAAACTTAAGGCTTGCAATATCGTCATAATACGATACTAGGGCAATTAACCAAACCTAGAAACCCTAATGTTTTGCCCCGCAATATTAGGTCGATGTTACGCTTTGCAGTGTTATATTACGACGATGTTATGCTCCGCGGTATTAAATTATGACGATGTTGCACTCTGTAGTATTGTACGTTGAATTTGTTGTAAGATAATTGACATCAGTCCAAGGAAAAGATTATTTGGATATTATAAGTAATATGCTATTTCAAAAAAGTGATAAGTAAAATTCATGAAGGTGAGAGGGCAAGGGAATCGAATAAAATAAATTTCGTCGAAGTTTGACCATTTGGGATCAAATACGGTCTGAGCTATATTACCCGATATTTATGGACTAGTGCCATACAAAGGTACCACATGATTATGATAGTAAAGTGTATAAAGTGCATTAAAAGTGAGTAGTAATTTAAGTAAGAGAGATAATTCTTAATTATGTGGATACTTGGTTAATTATTAATTGAAGTGGATAAGTACGAATAATGTAAGAAGGATAGGGTGGTGTCACATTTTGGGGGATAAGTATGCTTGCTAAGCATTGAAATTTATCTAGATGGCAAGATTTAAGGACATGTGCACCAACTTATCTCATTTTGTTGAAGAAAGCTATTAAGTGGGCAAAGGATTGTACGGCAACATGAATTCCTTTTCTTGTAGTAAGCAAACATCTATTTCTAATTAATAACATTGTTCATAAGCTTTAAAGTGTGATGCTTATATTTTCTAAGTTATGGATGAAGCTACAAAAAAGTCGTACGAGATTGCATAAGGTAATAGCAATGGGAATTGTGATTCTAAGAGAGCACGATACAATCCTTCTCAAGAATATCATATGGATTTTCCCCTACTTCGATCCGCCGTTACATGTTGCTGCAATTGATGTATGTTGGAAGGATTGTCAAAAGAATCAGATTAGGTATGTTAAGGCTAAGTCATTTATTCATTTTTGAATTATCCTGTAACTACATGAGTTTGATAACGAGACATAAAAAGAAATTCATACTCTTGAATTTATGTACATTTTCCTAGTCTCATAAGTGTCGCGCCCTCTTCTTTCCTCGCGTAGATCGGGTTCTTGACATTTTTTGGACACACTCGTTTGTAAGGAAGAAGTTAAAGGAAGAGTCGCCACCTAACGATTTTATGGTTTGTTAGGGTACCTTAGTAGTTAACTCATGAACTAGTTTGAATTACTAGAGATTGGGTAAGGGCTTGAAGTTATCCCAAGGGGAAGGTGTTAGGAAGCCCTCGGGATCCACAACTGTGGGTCCCGGCCAAATGGTTTTGTGAATTCAGACAATAAGCAAATAACAAGCAAGGCTCACATAAGAGGGGATTTCAAACAAGTATAGAAGTTTTATTGGATGATTAAAGGAAATTAGAAGTAAACATTTGAGAAAATATCTTAGGTTTAAAGTAATACGGATCATATCAATGCAATACCCGGTAATCACTCCTCGAAGAGGGGCTACACGTGGTATTAGTGCACCGGTCATCTTATCCATATTCTACCCTTCCCACCCCATGAAGGTAATTAAAGTGTATGTTGGTAACAGATTCTATTGCGTGCTATTACTCGTCCCATCTTATTAGTCCTGGAGGAAGTTAGGACTACTATCCTAAAGGGTAGGTACTAGGCAGAATCCCTAGGTTTAAAGGACAAATTCTAAGCGACAAATAAAACATTTAGGACTGCAAATATAGGGGACACACAGGAGCAGATATGAGGCTCATGAATCCCTCCACAAATTAATACACATAACTAGCACGACTCAAACACAAAGAAGTCTTGGCATTTCAGAACCTAAGGCAGGATGTCTACGTGAGAATACAACAATGCGGCAGTCTGATTACTGAGTTTCAGAAGAAATCTTTTTACCAGTTTTAGACTACGAATTCTGATCTGTAATTAGCCAAGCAATACAAAGAACCCGTTTTCCTAGTTTCAATAAACTTAATGCATAAGGCTTGCCTAGGCGGGTTTAAAAAACTCCAGTTATCATGTTTAGACTTAATCATGGTAAAGGAGTGAGTATTTAAACTAATGTGAATTCAGTGTCCTACCAACAAGATATCTAAATGCATACAGGGTGTGGAATGATGCAAACCTATGCATGCTTTTCTAAATACACAAACATTTTCAGAAATCAGAATCTATTATTATTTTAAAGCGGAATTTACTTATTACCACATCTTTTGACTCGAAACAGGAAATACAAAAGCGTAGTTAAGTTATTGAACCTAGCACATGATTTCTAATGCAAATAGCAGTATGTCCTTAACATATGAGTTTGGCATAGGTAATAGGAGCATGCTGAGAATGAATTCCTAGGGTAACATGATCTCTAATGCAAATATTGATTAATGTTTTTAACCTAAAAAGGATTAATAGACATGGTGATCGTGAAGATGCAGAAACAACAACAACATCATAACAACTGCTTTATAGTTATTTAACTACGAATAGGATTTCTAAGTGAGGCATGAGTATGGTAAAGATGCTGAGATAAATGGGCCTAAAACATGTTTTCTAATGCATGCATGGCAAGTATTCCTAAGCATGGTAACTATTGCACACATATACAAAATAAATCCTATAGCATGATTTTTACCCATAATTATACTAAGCATGCACAATCCCGCCCATTTCACTATCCATCCCATAACTGTTTTTGCAATTAATTATTACAGATCAGCCTTGCACAAACTCCATAAATAAGGAAATTAAGAAGTTACACTATAGGAGGCCTAACAGTAGGCCCAAGTCCTCAGATCCAACAATGACATATGCCATGACCTTTTGTAACCCTGATGCGTCAGAGTTCCTAAGGATCTCAGAAGACCCCAGGCAGTGCTCACACCCAAGAACCCTAGCCAGGAATGTGTAAGTGTAGTGTGGAATGCCAGCCTTGTGTGTTAGAGTTCAATGGGTACTCAAATGGTCCCGAAGGCAGTGCTCACACAAAGGGGGCTGAACTTAGAGCTAAGAGTAGTGAGGTGTGCCTATAGTTTAGAAAAGAGTTTATTTTGAAAAGTGGCTTTTGGAAATAACTGTTTTGAAAAATAGCTTCAAAGAACAACATGAGAATTTGTTTTATAAAAATTTGTTTTGCAGAAGAAAGAAATAGGACAATCAGCAACCCAGAACATACATGGTTTAGGAAGCAAGAACAAACAGGGATAGAGGGACTGGGGGACAAATAAGTCACAGAGTAAAGGCAGACTTGCACACAAATAGTCCCTAGGCTAGTGCTATATGGTTTAAACAATCAAAGCCTAGTTATCACAAAATGTTCATGCCAGGAATCTAACATCATTAGATTGAGGGTTGTCAAACATAGTCACATATTCGGTTCAGGATTAGGATTTACATAATAACTAACTATTAGGGGGTGCATGCTCATAGTTTTGGGAGTCATGCATATTCATGATGGAAATATAAAAGGGAAAGCAATAGACATGCTAGACCAAAGGGAAAGGGGAATCACATAAACAAGTAGACATACTGAACACAGAAGGGAAAAAGAGGTCATAGGGGTAAGACAACACACTAGCTGCAAGGCAAACATCAGAACTATAATTAAAACTTCAATAGAAACAGAAACATGTTGAGTTGGATGCTATAAACTTTAAACTAGAAACATACCAGTTAGAAATAAGAACGGAACAGCAAGGTGCAGAGAAGTAGAGCAATAATAAGTTGTTCAGTCTTGGATTTCAGCCGACTGACTAGCCAGAAGAACAAGAGAGAATATGCACCAAAGCCAGTGAGAGTTCAGAGCAATATGAGTGCTATTTTTTGTGTGTGTTCGTGTATCTATTCGTTGTCTTATGCTAAAGAGAGTAGGGTGTTTATAATTTTGGAAACAAGTAAAGAAAATAAGGTAAGGAATAATTAGTCTAATATAATTATGGAAATAATACCCAATCAGTATCAATTAAAGGCCTCGACTCTCTTTAATTAGGAAGTCAAGTTCAAACGGGCCAATCAGAATTAAATCAGGGAAAGGAATCAAATAGAGTGATATTACCATAACGGGGTTAGTAAAAGCATGGAGTTTGTAATAAAGATTAGGTTCATAACACGTAATTAAGGAAAGTACACATTGATAGCATATTCACAAAATAAAGTATGGGTTTAATTCTGAATATTAGTCGAGGGAATCTCGACTGTAATTGAAATCACAGGGAATAGGCACAATCAAGGAAAGTGTCACACAATCAAGGGAAACAAATCGAAAAAAATCAGTACAGAACATAAAGAATCATAGGTTCGAAGAAATATTACAGAGTTTGTAGAGGGTATCAGGAACCCTAACCATGAATTAGAGTAAGAAACATAGAGTACATAGAGAGCCTTGAAGAAGTATACAGATTGGCTAAACATAGCAAACAAGACGGACAAAAAAACCTAAAAATTGGGGTTTTCCGTAAGAAGCTTTGAGTCAAAACATATTAACAAAGAAAACATAGAATAACATTAAAGCAGAAGAAAAGTAAAGTCGATTTTGGAAGGGGTTTGTGAAACCCTAGTTTTAAAATTGAAAGATTGTTTAAAGATGAAAGTTTTCAGAGAAAAACATAGAAAGAAACTTCGGAATACTATAGATCTAAAGTAGATCTTGAATAAATTGAAAGACATAGGGTTAGGGTTTCATGGAACCCATAAAAGTAAGAAGAACCTCAAAGACGACACCGGCCTAAGTCGGAACAGGTTGTAAACTTACTCAAACGGCCGGGGAGGCCGGAAAGTGGCATGTGACCATGGGAGGTGAGTTGGACGTCTCCAGGTTCGCCTGAGAGCCCCAGAGCATCACTGGACTGGTGCAAAGTGGGTGGGTAACCAAGAGGTGATGATGAGCCATGGTTTCAGGTGAGAGAACCTGTCGGAGAAGATGACCGGACTCCATCGGAGAAGAGAAGCCAAAGGAGGCTTCTAGAGACAACTAGAGAGTAACAGAGAGAGATAAAGAGAGAGAGAGTGAGTGTTGAGAGAATGAAGGGTCGGAAGGGGGTAGTGATTAGGTTTAATTATGGTAACAATGATCTGGACCATTGATCTCATTTGATCAGCAGTTCAGATCAAGTATGAGGTTGGGCCGGGTTATCTATGGGTTTTGGGCTGGGTTAGAGAGTGGGTTTTGGGTCAGGTGGGGTTGGTTAAGGGTTGGCTAAAATTTAAATAAAATGGGCTAAACGTTAAATACCAATTAAATAAGGTAATTAATTAATAAAATAGCTAATAATTGTGTAAAATATGAATTGAGACCAAATAAATGAAATTAAGGCGATTGACTAAGATACAAAAATTGTAACTGATCATTCATTGGTTTTAAAATGGTATAAATGCACATTTGTGCTATAATTGCAAAACTGATGAAATTGACTAAATGATGCCAATATTGGCTAATTTGTGAAATAATAAAATCCTAGGGGAATTAAAAAAAAATAGGATATAAATAACATGTTGAATAAGAGAGTTGTTTGAAATTATATCGTTTATGAATCATTATGAAATATAAAGTGTTAAATAAACAGTAAAATAATTTGATAAAAATATGAAAAGCTGTGAGAAAATACTAGTTACTGTAAGGAGTGATTTTGAAAGTATATATACAAGTTTGAAAATAATTTGAAGAAAAACTGGGTATCAACAGCTGCCCCTCTTTACCCGGAAAGGATGAAAGAGTTGTCGGGTAAAGATATGATGGCCAATTTTGACCGGAGGGAAATAGTATGAAAGATTTAGGCCGCACCCTGGCTTCTGAGTTGCCTACATATCCCTAGTTGTAGAGAAATGTGGTCGTATGTAGTTCATGAGGGCTTACGGGGTAGTTAGGAGAACTGGAGCGATCTGCTCCTTCCTGGCTGCTGTTCTTAGCCGGATTTCCTACAAATAAATAACAAGCATATTTTGTGCGTAATTCAAACATGATGCAGATTCCCATTGGACTATGAATGTTGTCTTTGGACGATTAAGGATGGCGTCCTTAGAGCATGATGTCATGGGCCATGAATCGCTTGATGTGGGATTCGTAGGCTATGAAATGACGTTCTTGGGCCATGCGGATGGTGCCTCCGAACCATCATGCCTTTGAATAATGATATGCAGAGTGATAAAAGGGATGCGCGGGCCATGAAATGATGTTCTCGGGCAATGAAGATGGTGCCTCAGAACGATGACGCCTTTGGATAGGTTGGCGATATTTCATCCCATGAGAAGTGTAATAGTATGATGCTGACAAGATAGAGCTTAGTGTTGTGAATTAAAAAAGGAAGAGCTTAGCCCGAAAAGAAACAAGGTAGATAATGACAGAGACGATGGTTTCTTTAAAAGGTAAGTGGGAGGCAGCGTTTAGCCCCCGGAAGGAAGAATGGTAGCCTTATGCAATACAAGAAATAAAAATACAGATGGAGACAATGCTTAGTCTCGGAAGGTAGAATGGTAGCCTTATGCAATGCGGGAAATAAAATGCAGATGGAGACAGTGCTTAGTCTCGGAAAGAAGAATGGTAGCCTTATACAATGCAGGAAACAAAATGCAAATGGAGACAATGCTTAGTCTCGGAAGGTAGAATGGTAGCCTTATGCAATGCGGGAAATAAAATGCAGATGGAGACAGTGCTTAGTCTCGGAAAGAAGAATGGTAGCCTTATACAATGCAGGAAACAAAATGCAAATGGAGACAATGCTTAGTCTCGGAAGGCAGATTGGTAGCCTTATGCAATGCAGGAAATAAAATGCAGATGGAGACAGTGCTTAGTCTCAGAAGGTAGAATGGTAGCCTAATGCAATGCGGGAAATAAAATGCAGATGGAGACAATGCTTAGTCTTGGAAGGCAGAATGGTAGCCTTGTGCAATGCAGGAAATAAAATGCAGATGGAGACTGTGCTTAGTCTCGGAAGGCATAATGGTAGCCTTATGCAATGCAGGAAATAAAATGCAGATGGAGGTAGAGCTTAACCTCGAAAGGCAGAATGGTAGCCTTATGCAAGATTTAAAGGAAGGACAACATGAATTCTTATCTGGCGTTTAATTTCGGTAGAGCATTGCGATGATGAAGCATCGTGTGTTGTTATAATAAATGTTGGTGTGTGCGATGAGTTTCAGGAACGATGTATGTCCTTTGAGTAGATAATATGTTTTGGGGTCTCTAGTTTGTGCCTGCACCCAAAGAAAGATCGTGAGTTTTGTAAAGGGGAAGGTTAGTTCGCGTTCCCGATGGCTCTGCTTGGATCGTCTACTTGATCATGATACTGTTCGCATCATTGGGGTAGTGCTTGCTAAACAAGTTGTTTCGATAAATATGCATGATTTTGTAAAAGTATAATATATAATCTAAAATAGTTTTAGATGAACCGACGACATGACACGATTCGAGACATTGCAACCTCTCCTAATGTGGAATTTTGAGGGTCTCCCTATAAATTCTGCCCCAGTTTCCTGGGTGGACGCTTCTGACTGTTGCTCGTGCCGACTGGCTAAACTTGCTCTCCTCAAAATTCTGCCCCATTTTCCAATTATGGGAAAAAATAGATTTTTATTGAATTGTGACCGAACCCATAGGGCTGCCTACGTATCCCCTCTTAAACGGGAATCAGGTCATGCGTAGTTCAATTTACATCATTGAGAAAACATGAAGATTACAAATAGTAGTGCTTGACTGCATCTGAATTGATTGGTTTTGGCCAAACTTCTCCATCCATTTCTGCAAGTATGAGTGCTCCTCCTGTCAGCACTCTGTGAACCATGTACGGGCCTTGCCAGTTGGGAGAGAACTTCCCCTTGTCTTCATCTTGATGTGGAAAGATTTTCTTTAACACCACCTGCCCTGGTGTGAATCGTCTCGTCATGACTTTCTTGTTTGAAGGCTGTGGCCATTCTATTCTGATATAGCTGACCATGATAATTTGTATTCATTCTGTTTCTGTATATAATGGCTAGTTTCTCATAACGGCTCTTTACCCACTCTGTGTCGCTGAGCTCAGCTTCTTGTATTATTCTCAGAGATGGGATCTCTACTTCGGCATGAATTACAGCCTCAGTACCATAAACTAGCATATAGGGAGTTGCCCCTGTTGATGTGCGGACTGTGGTGCGATATCCCAATAAGGAAAATGATAACTTCTCGTGCCACTGTTTGTGTCTTTATATCATCTTCCTTACTATTTTCTTGATATTCTTGTTGGCAGCCTGAACTGCTCCATTCATTTGAGGTCTGTAAGTTGTGGAATTCTTGTGTTTGATCTTGAAGGTTTCACACATGGCTTTCATCAAGTCACTGTTGAGATTAGAACAATTATCGGTGAAGGTTGACTCTGGAACTCCGAATCGAGAAATAATGCGGTCGCTAACGAAATCGGTAACAACTTTATTGGTAACTGTTTTGTCGGAGGCTGCTTCGACCCATTTAGTAAAGTAATCAATGGAGACCAGAATAAACCTGTGTCAGTTAGAAGCGGCAGGCTCGATTAGTTCAATGACGTCCATGCCCTAGGCGGCAAACGGCCAGGGTGAACATATTGCATTAAGCTCACTGAGAGGTACCTTTATCATATCTCTGTGTATCTGACAACGGTGGCATTTCCGAACATACTAAATGCAGTCCATTTCCATAGTCATCCAAAAGTAACCAGCTCGGAGTATCTTCTTTGCCAGAACAAAACCGTTCATATGCAGGCCACAAGTCCCAACATGAATCTCCTCTAGTAGCTTGGATGCTTCCTTTGCGTTGACGCACCTTAGCAAACCCAAATCGGGAGTCCTCCTATACAGGATTCTTCTTCTGTGAAAGAAATTGATAGACAACCTTCGAAGCTTGCGCTCCTGAGTGGCATTTTCAATCTCCGGGTATTCTCTTTTTGCCAAGTATTCCGTGATATCATGGAACCTAAGATTTGCGTCTGCTTCCTCTTCGACATGGGCACAGTAAGCTGGATGATTGTGGATTTTCACCAGAATAGGATCAATGAAGTTCTTTTCTGGATGTTGAATCATAGATGACAAAGTAGCCAAAGCATCGGCGAACTCGTTCTGGATTCTGGGGACATGCCGGAACTCTATCTTTGTGAACCTCTTTCTCAACTCCTGAACGTGATGCAAATAGGGTAATATCTTGGAATTCTTGATTGCACATTCTTCCTGTACCTGATGTACCATTAAGTCGGAATCACCAATCACTAACAGCTCCTGGACGTTCATGTCAATGGCCATGTTTAGTCACATGATGCAAGCTTCGTATTAGGCCATAATGTTGGTGTAAGGGAACTTGAGTTTGGCGGATACTGGACAATGTTGACCGGTCTCTGGTACTAATACTGCTCCAATACCGACTCCTTAGAAGTTTGCTGCTCCATCGAAGAACATCCTCCAACCGTCGTAGGATTCTACAATGTCTTCTCTTACGAATGATACCGCTTCATCAGGAAAATACATTTTCAGGGGTTCGTATTCTCTCTCTACAGGATTCTCAGCAAGATGGTCTGCCAGAGCTTGTCCTTTAACTCCTTCTGAATCATGTAAATAATGTCAAATTCACTCAGCAGAATCTTCTAGTTGGCTAGCTTGCTAGTGGGCATGGGCTTCTGAAAGATATACTTCAATGGATCCATCCTTGATATGAAATATGTTGTGTAGGCACAGAAGTAGTGCCTCAGCTTTTGTGCGACCCAGGTCAAAGCAAAAGAAGTGCATTCCAATAAAGAATATCGGGCCTCATACGGAGTGAACTTTTTGTTGAGGTAATAAATAGCTTGTTCTTTCCTTCTTGTTTCATCATGTTGCCCAAGAACGCGACCGAAAGCTCCATCTAGCACTGCAAGGTAGAGTAACAGAGGTCCACCTGACTCAGGTGGTACCAGAACCGACGGTGTTGAGAGGTACTCCTTGATTCTGCCGAAAGCCCTTTGACAATCCTCGGTCCACTTAGTCGCGGCGTCCTTCTTCAGAATCTTGAAGATCGGCTCAAAGATGACTCTAGATTGTGCTATAAACTTGCTGATGTATTTAAGCCTCCCCAAGAAGCTCATCACATCTTTCTTGTTCCTTGGTGGTGGCAACTCTTGAATAGTTTTGACCTTGGACAGATCCAACTCTATTCCCTCCCAGCAACTTCCCAGCAGGAACCCCAAATGCACAATTCACGGGGTTCAGTTTTAGATTGTATTTTCGCAACCGATTGAAGAACTTCCCCAAATTCTCAATGTGATCAGCAGCTTTCTTTGATTTGATAATGACGTCATCTACGTGCACCTCGATCTCTTTGTGAATCATGTCATGGAATATGGTGGTCATGGCCCTCATGTAAGTGGCCCCTGCATTCTTTAGACCAAATGGCATCATCTTGTAACAATACACTCCCCACGGTGTGATGAATGCCGTCTTCTCAGCATCTTCCTCATCCATCCAAATCTGGTGATAACCAGCGAAGCAATCAACAAAGGACTTCAATTCATGCTTGGCGCAACTGTCAATCAGAATGTGTATGTTTGGCAAGGGGAAGTCGTCTTTCGGACTGGCCCGATTGAGATCCCGGTAGTCGACGCAGACTCTAACCTTCCCGTCCTTCTTCGGCACGGGTACAATGTTAGCTAACCATGTCGGATACTCCACTACCCGGAGAACTTTGGCATTGATCTGCTTGGTAACCTCTTCTTTGATTTTCATACTCATGTTGGGTTTGAACATTATGATCTTTTGTTTCACTGGCGGACATGTTTGATTGGTTGGCAGTTTGTGACAAATGAGTGCTGATACAAGTTTCCTTGACATTTTCTGAATCTCCCAGGTTGATAACTTCGGTCTCATCCAGGTTGGACTTAGGTCTGTTCTCAAAGTTCTTAACTTCCTTGACAATCTCGTCAGGTATGTCGTCTTCATCTGAATCAATATCCGTTTGCTGCGTTGTCTCATTGCATGTCACAGTCATCGGTTCATCAAGACAAGTATTAGTAATGTTGTATAAATAAAGTACTGAGGGAAAACAATAGCAATAAATATCGGATTTCATAAGAGAAATTTAAAAGATACTTTGATAGATTGAATAATTGTTTTGAACATTGAAGATATTTATTGCAGAAATTAAAAACAAATGCAGGAAAATCTTTTAGTAAATAAAACAGTAAATAATGCTTGTTTTATCCTTGCTACCCCGAGGCTCGTCGGGCTTTAGTTTTCTTGATAGACCAGTTCTTGAGATATGCCCCCTTGATCACAGTCTATATGGAAGGGCCTTCCTCCCCCTCCCCCTCGAGGACAACACATCAATCCATATCATCATTTAATAGAAATAAGCTCCTCATTACCGCAAGTGCTTCTTCTTCATCTGAACCGTAGATAGTGTCAGCTTTCTTGAAAGTCTGCTCAAGATGAGGTATTGGTTGTTCTAAAGGGTAATAGGGAATGCGCCAAGGTGGCGATCAGTCGTTTAATTCCTTCCAGGTGTACTCATACCCCAGACCGAAAGTGGTACCATGCTCCTTGAGCTTTATATGCTTCGTTATCCCTTGGAGGTTTTTACCGAGCCCTTTGCCTGGCTCATATCCTCCCCAGTTCAAGATGCTCTCGATCTTGTTATCCCATCATTTGTCCTTGTCGATGGCATTGACCCATTCAATATGGTGATAAGTTCCTCCACATATCTTCATTTTCCCGTCAACCATCAGAATAGTTTGATAACTATAAATGGGGTTGCTACCGTCACCATGAATAATCACTTCTTGGTGATTCCGTTCAAATTTTACCGCCTGATGTAGTGTTGATGCCACGGCCCCAGCAACATGAATGTAGGGTCGTCCCAACAACAGGTTGTATGATGTCGGAACATCCATCACCTGGAAATTCACTTCGAACCAAGTTCGTCCCATCTGTAGACATAGACTGATCTCCCCCATAGTAGACCTCTGAGAACCATCGAAAGCCTTCACATTGATCGCCCCATCCTTTATCTTATGTAGCCCTTTACCCAATTACTTTAGTGTTATCAGCGGACAGATGTTAAGACTGGAACCTCCGTTGATTAAGATTCTTGTGATGAAATGATCCTCGCACTGCACGGTGATGTGCATCGCTTTGTTGTGCTCCAATCCTTCAGGTGGTCGCTCATCCTCATGAAAAGTGATTTTATGACTCTCCAGTACCTGGCCTACATATTGGCCATTTCCCCACTGGTGATGTTGCTTGGCACATATGCTTCAATCAATACTTTCAACAAAGCATTCTTATGTGTTTCAGAATTCTACAGCAGAGAGAGGATGGATATTTGTGTCGGTTTCTTATTCAGCTGGTTGATGACTGAATACTCCTTCGCCTGTATATTTCTCCAAAGGTCATCGGGACCTGTCTCAATAAGGGGAGGTTGGTTGGCGGCCTTCTTGCTCGACTCGTCCAGATGCTTAGAGGTGTAGACCGTACCCGTTCTAGTCATACCCTGCGGTGGAACAGCTTCCTCAAACATGTCCTTGCTTTTCCTTCTCGCCTCGGATGTGTAGTCCCAAGGAATAGCATTTGAGTAGAAGGGTGGTCTGGTTGACATTGCCATCAGAATATGTGTAGCCATCTTTATTTCAAACGGAATGTGTGTTCGGGGTGGCAAGCTTGCGACCTCGAACGAAGCTGGTGTGTTTGCTGGAGATACAAACTCAACTTCAATCGGCACTGGTGACTTTGCCAGTGGCGCTGCTTCAAACACGAACGACATAGACATATTTACCTTAGAGGCCTCAGATGGCTGTATCTGGACTATGATTGGTTTGAAAGTGACTGCGGATTTGTTTGGGTTATCGCTTTATACGATCAACCCGATTGACCCCTCGGGGTCCCAATCATCTTATATTTCAATAATACGGACGCCTCTACCCTTATGGTCTGGCAGAAGATTGTCGCGATCATTTGGAGTGGGGTCTTTTGCCTCAATAATCTTGTTGTCAATGAGAGCCTGTATTTTGTCCTTTAGAGAGTGGCATTCCTCGATGGTGTGCCCTTTCATGCCGGAATGGTATGCACCGGATTTGTTTGGGTTAACCCACTGAGAGGGATTCTCAGGGGTGGCATTAGGGATAGGTGTAACATAACCAGCGGCTTTGAGTTTTTCATATAGCTGGTCAATGGGCTCGGCTATGGCAGTATATTTCTTTGGAGGACGACGATCAAAATTGAGACGAGGTCTAGGGATGTTTTGGCGTGCAGGAGGGGATTGGTAATGAGATGGCTGGGAATTATAAGTGTGGTAGACAGGAGCAGGTTGTGGATATTTGGGTGAAGCAGGTTGATATGTGGGTGTTGGAGTTTGGTAGGAAGGTGGTGGAGTTTTGTAATTTGGCGATAGAGCTTGGTAATTTGGTAATGGTGCTTGGTAATTTGGTGAGGGATGATATGTTATTGGAGGTGTCGGATAGGTTTGCTAGTTGAGTCGGGACTTGGTTCTTTATGCAACCATTACGGCTTCCACATCTCTCTTTTTAGACACACCACCAGACTGTAAAGCCTTGTTAGTGGCTTGCAAGGCTTCGAAATTCGTAACCATAACGCTTTTAATACCTTCTTCAATTCGCTCACCCAATTTCATGATGTCAGAAAACTTGCGGCCCTCAACCATCATTAACCGTTCATAATACTACGGATCTTAAGCTCGGACAAAGAATTTGTTCATCTGTTCTTATTCTAGAGCAGGTCTGACTTTAGCGGCTTCGGACCTCCAGTGAGTAGCATACTCGCGAAAGGTTTCTGTAGGCTTCTTCTTCAAATTCTGAATGTAAAACACATCTGGTGCGTTCTCTGTGTTGAACCAAAACCTATCCATGAAATCGAACGCCATGCCTACCCAGCTTGATCATTTCTTGGGGTCTTGGCCGATGTACCAAGACAGTGCATCTCCCTTCAAACTCCTCATGAACAGCTTCATGCAGATTCTTTCGTCCTTTCCCACGCCGACCAATTTTTTGCAGTAGGTCCTCAGATGGACTCTCGGATCACCAGTACCGTCAAACATTTCGAACCTTGGAGGTTTGTACCCCTCGGGAAGTACGACATCAGCTTTGATACAAAGGTTTTCATAGTTTAACCCTTCGATTCCTTTGGTCCCTTCAACACCCTGAACTCGGCCGGTCAGTTTCTTAAGCTCTTCGGCCAGGTTCCTGATAAGTAAATCCTTTTCGTCATACTAGGATGTCTGGAGGATTGGAGGAGTGGAGTGGGTCATGGTTTCCACATAGATGGGATTTTTATAGGCGTGGAAACGGTCTTTTGTGGGGCTTTGAGGTTCTGGGATGAGTAGTGGGGTGTAATTTGTTGTGTGGCAAGCATTGTGCTGTGTCGGGCGGTTTTGTTTCTTCGAGGGACTGGTGTTCTGTATTGGGATATTTTGTGGAGGTGTGGGGTTTTGAGCATTTGGAAGGTTGACGTCAGGGACATTGAGGGAAAATGATAAGCTGGCCAGATTCCGGACATGATCTAGTTCTTCCTGAAACTTCAACAATTTTTTTTCAAGTGGCGACATGTTCTCATGCAGGACCTGAATACCTCGGCCATCAGTGGCCTCTACCCTTTCAATCACATTCTCCTTTCTGCGGCCACTGGACTCTTCCATCTTATTTTTGCCATTGTTTTCGTCCTTAGGAGGACTAGGGGGAGGAGTGGGTGGAGGGCCCTTGGATCTGGTACGATAGGCTGATGATGCCATAATGTACGAACTAACCTTTGGGGAGGGGAGTAAGAAAAAATAAAAAACAAAATGAAACCAAATTAGTGAGGATTATGAAAAGAGTATTGCGGTATTTAAACACATAATGCGGAAATGAAAGCGTGTCCTAAGTTGGGGATCTCTTTGTGCCCGAGGTAGGCCTAGCGACAAATTGATTTGGATAACTTAAAATGCTAAATGCCTCATTTTATTGATAAGAGAAATAGACGAACCCTAAAACGACAAACGAAAAATAAAAATAATTAATGGCCATTAAACTTATTACATTGTTTTAAAATAAAGACATCCCTATCTACTTGGTCCCAGAAGGACCTTCCCCAGATTCGGCATTCCTGTTTTCTTCTAACAGCCTTCCCAGCTCACGAAGTCCCACCAGGAGATAAGTTCTGGCTAAATATCCCCCTGCAACTCCCTCATCCTTTTGACAATCTTCAACACTTTTGATGAACTTTTGTTCTAAATCGATTATAGCTCATTCCAAATATCCAAGCCTTTTGTTGGCATTAATAGCTATGTCCTTCCATACCTTGATCACTCTTTTGTTGGACTCATGTATCTTGTGGTGATCATCCTCATTCTCCCGGATCCTTTTACGCAACTGGTTGAACTTGACTTGTGCTTCAACCCTTTCATCTACAACCCTGTGACCTCGGACGTACCCTGTCTTGTTCTGACCACCCACATCTTCTTCCAACCAACCTGGATAGAAAAGGGTATAACCGGCATGATACCTGTCCGGCTCGATTGTGTCTTTCTCGACTATAACCTTGCAGTGCCATGAGTGCTGATCTTGGCACCTATGAGGACTGTCGTTGTTTTGAAAGTCGGCTCGGAGATGGCTCATGTTCTCGACCTTACGGATGACTTTTTTCCTTCCTGCCTACCTCATAACTCGAAGTGGGACATAAGGGTAGGTCCCTCTGAGACCAATCAATACCAGAAATGTTACGTCTCGGGACCGAATGATGAACTCATTCGTTGGAAATCATTTGAACATCCACTGAACCCGTTCTTCAGCCAGGTTATCAAAGAGCATGACCCATCATTCGGCGTCCTCAGGTTGAGCGAACATGTCATAGATATAGTTCATTCGCTTTGGGTGATGGAAAGCGATGTGGTCATCCCACATTCGGCGATGGGTGTCTGTCGAAATGTTTTCCCCTTGTTGACATTTTTCTAAAGCCCGGTACATATCTGCAACGATCATGGGCATAATGCTGAAATATTTCCCATTTAACCCTTCCATTACGGTCTTAGTTACCATGGCTAACCTGGTATGGATCCTTTATTTCTTCGTCGGGAACACGATCAATCCTAAAAGTAGACCATAAACACGAACACTCAGCGATGGAAATGTCCTAGAGAGGTGATAGCAAACTCGTCATGGTAGGTACGATATGATTTGCTGTAGTCGTATCGTTCGTACAGATAATCAAAAGAAATGCACGAATCCTCCAGACATACCATCTCCACGTCCTTTTTCAGACCCATCATTTTGAGGAAACTTCTGCCTGTGCGGTTCTTAGGCATCATCAAACCCGGTGTTTCCCATACTAGGTTAGCCAACCCTCATATCTCTTCTATCAACGGTGCCATTTCGATGATCCCAAAGCTGAACATAGACCTTTCGCGATCCCAGAATAGGATAGCAGCCTCTACTATTATTTTGTTAGGTTGGTTTTCCAGAAGTGATGGTACATTACCCAAATGTTTCCTGACGATAGCTTTGTCGCTAGAGTGTAAATCCTCCCACCTACTAAGCAATTTTGGGTGAATGTTGGAGACCATGCCGAATCTGGGGACTTTGTGCCTCATTTTTTTTTTTGCAAAACAAATAGATAGGCCCTTACCCCCACCAGACTCGACTATTTAACGTCAATAATTAGCAAGAAACATTTAGTTCTCCAAATAAATGCATAGAACGTGAGGGCGTCCATTTGGTTCAGGGAAACCCGGTTGACTTTTGGATAAGGCTATCTTAAAAGCTATCATGCGGACAACAATTTAGCTTTGAATAGGTTAGACCTTGATGCATGCAACAGTTCGATAGAGTAAGGTTTCTATGTGGTTTTAGACTGGTACATTCGAGCGGACAACTCAAAGGGGAAATGCACGGAACCGTCGACTGCACCGCAGATCGACTAGTTTTACCGCTAATAAGCCTTTAGGAATTTAGGGGGTAATAATATAGGAAGAGCGCAACCACTCATCAAGCGTTGCTACAGTATTTTGTTTGGCACGAGTGGAGTATGAATGTCGAGCATGATTTATTCAATAAGTATTTAAAACAAGTTGTCACGTATTTGCACGTTAAAGAAAGCGGTAAAAAATAGTAATAATGATTTAATGGAGTTACAGAAAGGAAATCAAGAGACATGTCAGTTAAATTTTGAGAAATAAATACTCGAAGTAAACAATCAATCGCATGCGAAGAGAATAGGAAAGGATGCAAGTAAATAAAATCATAGATTCACGAAACAATTTGAAAATGGTAAAAGCCTATAATCCCCAGCAGAGTCGCCATGTTGTTGGGCCTCCTTATTTTCTCGCGGAGATCGGGTTCTTGACATTTTTGAGACAAACTCCTTTGGAAGGAAGAAGTTAAAGGAAGAGTCGCCACCTAACGATTTCATGGTGCGTTAGGGCACCTGAGTAATTAACTCATGAACTAGTTTGCATTACCAGAGATTGGGTAAGGGCTTGAAGTTATCCCAAGGGGAAGGTGTTAGGCACCCCTCGGGATCCACATCTGTGTGTCCCGGCCAAATGGTTTCGTGAATTCAGACAATAAGCAAATAACAAGCAAGGCTCACATAAGAGGGGATTTCAAACAAGTATAGAAGTTTTATTGGAAGTTTAAAAGAAATTAGAAGTAAACATTTGAGAAAATATCCTAGGTTTAAAGTAATATGGATCACATCAATGCTATACCCGGTAATCACTCCTCGAAGAGGGGCTACACGTGGTATTAACGCACCGGTCATCATATCCATATGCTACCCTTCCCACCCCGTGAAGGTAATTAAAGCGTATGTTGGTCACGGATTCTATTGCATGCTATTACCAGTCTCATCTTATCAGTCCTGGAGGAAGTTAGGACTACTATCCTAAAAGGTAGGTACTAGGAAGAACCCCATGGTTTAAAGGACAAATTCTAAGAGACAAATAAAACATTTAGGGCTGCAAATATAGGGGACACACATGAGCAGATATGAGGCTCATGAATCCCTCCACAAATTAATACACATAACTAGCACGACTCAAACACAAAGAAGACTTGGCATTTCAGAACCTAAGGCAGGATGTCTAAGTGAGACTACACAATGGGGTAGTCTGATTACTGAGTTTCAGAAGAAAACTTTTTACCAGTTCTAGACTACGAATTTTGACCTGTAATTAGCCAAATAGTACAAAGAGGCGGTTTTCCTAGTTTTAATAAACTTAATGCCTAAGGTTTTCCTAGGCGGGTTTAATAAACTCCAGTTATCCTGTTTAGACTTAATCATGGTAAATGAGTGAGTATTTAAACTAATGTGAATGAAGTGTCCTACAAACAGGATATCTAAATGCATACAGGGTGTGGAATGATGCAAACCTACGCATGCTTTTCTAAATGCACAAACGTTTTCAGAAATCAAAATCTATTATTATTTTAAGGCGGAATTTACGTATTACCACATCTTTTGACTCGAAACAGGAAATACAGAAGCGTAGTTAAGTTGTTGAACCTAGCACATGATTTCTAATGCAAATAGCAGTATGTCCTTAACACATGAGTTTGGCATAGGTAATATTAGCATGCTGAGAATGAATTCCTAGGGTAACATGATCTCTAATGCAAATATTGAGAATTAACGTTTTTAACCTAAAATAAGATTTCTAGACATGCTGATCGTGAAGATGCAGAAACATCAACATTATAATAACTTTTTTATAGTTATTTAACTGCGAACAAGATTTCTAAGTGAAGCATGAGTATGGTAAAGATGCTGAGATAAAAGTGCCTAAAACATGTTTTCTAATGCATGCATGGAAAGTATTCCTAAGCATGGTAACTATTGCACACATATAAAAAATAAATCCTATAGCATGGTTTCTACCCATAATTATACTAAGCATGCACAACCCCGCCCATTTCACTATCCAGCCCATAACTGTTTTTACAATTAATTATTACAGACCAGCCTTGCACAAACTCCATAAATAAGAAAATTATGAAGTTACACTATAGAAGTCCTAAAAGTAGGCCCAATTCCTCAAATCCAACAATTCCATATGCCATGACCTTTTGTATCCCAGGTGCGTCACAGTTCCTAAGGATCTCAGAAGACCCCACGCAATGCTCACACCCAAGTACCCTAGCCAGGAATGCGTAAGTGCAGTGTGGAATGCCAACCTTGTGTGTCAGAGTTCAATGGGTACTCAAATGGTCCCCAAGGCAGTGCTCACATGAAGGGGGCTGAACTTAGAGCTAAGAGTAGTGAGGTGTGCCTATAGTTTAGAAAAGAGTTGAGTTTGAAAAGTAGCTTTTGGAAATGACTGTTTTGAAAAATAGCTTCAGAGAACAACATAAAAGTTTGTTTTATGAAAACTTGTTTTGCAGAAGAAATAAACAGGACAATAAGCAACCCAGAACATACATGGTTTAGGAAGCAAGTACAAATAGGGATATGGGGACTGGGGATAAATAAGTCACAGAGTAGAGGAAGACTTGCACACAAATAGTCCCTAGGCTAGTGCTATATGGTTTAAACAATCACAGCCTAGTTATCATACAATGTTCATGCCAAGAATCTAACATCATTAGATTGAGGGTTGTCAAACAGAGTCACATATTAGGTCCAGGATTAGGATTTACATAATAACTAAGTATTAGGGGGTGCATTCTCACAGTGTTGGGAGATAGGCAGATTCATTATGGAAACATATAAGGGAAAGCAATAGACATTCTAGACCAAAGGGCAAGGGGAATCACATATACAAGTAGACATGCTGAACACAGAAGGGAAAGAGAGGTCATAGGGGTAAGACAACACACTAGCTGCAATGCAAACATCAGACCCAAAATTAAAACTTCAATACAAACAGAAACATGTTGAGTTGGATGCTACAAACTTTAAACTACAAACATACCAATTAGGAGTAAGAACAGAACAACAAGGTGCAGAGAAGTAGAGCAATAATAAGTTTTTAAGTCTTGGCTTTCAGCCGACTGAGTAGCCAGAAGAACAAGAGAATATGAAGCAAAAGCCAGTGAGAGTTCAGAGCAATATGAGTGATATTTTTTGTATGTGTTTGTGTATCTATTCGTTGTCTTATGATAAAGAGAGTAGGGTGTTGATAATTCTTAAAACAAGTAAAGAAAATAAGGTAAGGAATAATTAGTCTAACATAATTATGGAAATAATAACCAATCAATGTCAATTAAAGGCCTCGACTCCCTTTAATTAGGAAGTCAAGTTCGAACGGGCCAATTAGAGTTAAATCAGGGAAAGGAATCAAATAGAGTGATCTTACCATAATGGGGGTAGTAAAAGCATGGAGTGTGTAATAAAGACCAGGATAGCATATTCACAAAATAAGGAAAGTACACACGGATAGCATATTCACAAAACAAAGTATGGGTTTAATTCTGGAAATTAGTCGAGGGAATCTCGACTGTAATTGAAATCACAGGGAATCGGACATAATCAAGGAAAGTGTCACATAATCAAGGGAAACAATTCGAAAAAAAATCAGTACAGAACATACAGAAACATAGGTTCGAAGAAAACATTACAGAGTCAGTAGAGGTTATCAGGAACCCTAACCATGAATTAGAGTATGAAACATAGAGCACATAGAGAGCCTAGAAGAAGTATACAGATTGGCTAAACATATCAAACAAGACAGACTAAAAGACCTAAAAATTAGGGTTTTCCGTAAAAAGCTTTAAGTCAAAACGTATTAACAAAGAAAACATAGAATAACATTAAAGCAGAAGTAAAGGAAAATTGATTTTGAAAGGGGTTTGTGAAACCTTGGTTTTAAAAATTGAAAGATCGTTTAAAGATGAACATTTTTAGAGAAAAACATAGAAAGAAACTTCAGAATACTATAGATCTAAAGTAGATCTAGAATAAATCAAAAGACATAGGGTTAGGGTTTCGTGGAACCCATAGAAGTAAGAAGAACCTCAAAGACGGCACCAGCCTAAGTCGGGTTAGGTTGTAAACTTACTCAAACGGCCGGGGAGGTCGGAAAGTGGCACGGTACCATGGGAGGTGAGTTGGACCACTCCAGGTTTGCCTGGGAGCCCCAGAGCATCACAAGACTGGTGCAAAGTGGGTGGGTAACCAAGGGGCGATGATGAGCCATGGTTTCAGGTTAGAGAACCAGTCGGAGAAGATGACCGGACTCCATCAGAGAAGAGAAGCCAAAGGAGGCTTCTAGACAGAAGTAGAGAGTAATAGAGCGAGACAGAGAGAGAGTGAGTGTTGAGAGAATGTGGGGTCGGAGGGGGGTAGTGATTAGGTTTAATTATGGTAACAATGATCTGGATCGTTGATCTCATTTGATCAGCAGTTCAGATCAAGTATGAGGTTGGGTCGGATTATTTATGGGTTTTGGGCTAGGTTAGAGAGTGGGTTTTTGGTCAGGTGGGGTTGGGTTAAGGGTTGGCTAAAATTTAAATAAAAATGGGCTAAATGTTAAATACCAATTAACTAAGGTAATTAATTAATAAAATAGCTAATAATTGTGTAAAATATGAATTGAGACCAAATAAATAAAATTAAGGCGATTGACTAAGATACAAAAATTGTAAATGATCATTCATTGATTTTAAAATGGTATAAATGCACATTTGTGCTATAATTGAAAAATCGCTGAAATTGACTAAATGATGCATACATTGGCTAATTTGTGAAATAATAAAATCCTAGGGGAATTAAATAGGACATAAATAACATGTTGAGTAAGAAAATGATTTGAAATTATATCGTTTATGAATAATTATGAAATATAAAGTGTTAAATAAACAGTAAATAATTTGATAAAAATACGAAAAGCTGTGAAAAAATACCAGTTACTGTAAGGAGTGATTTTGAAAGTATATATACAAGTTTGAATATAATTTGAAGAAAAATTGGGTGTCAACAATAAGTTACAGTATTCTTCCTTATCGGAACCTTATATTCCATTGAGTATTGTCTTCTTCTAGTAAAGAGAGTAGGGAGTCTAATATATATATATATATAGTATTACAGTATTTTCACCACCATCGACCTATAATCGATGGGCAGGACCTTATTGGGCAACCTCAGATCAGATGGTAAGTTATAACCGAGCCTACTATGGTCGAGCGCCTATGAGCGAGCCTACTACGGCAAAGAAGTTATGTATACAGAGCATTATAAGGTCGGACATCTATTTTACTTACTATATTGAGAGAGTTGAGTCAGTATCAACAGGTGAGCATATCTTCATATTATCTTTGACTCCCAGTTACTTTCAGTTATTATATTATCAAATCAGTTTCAGCTTTCAGTTTATTTCATTACATGCTCGGTACATTATTTCGTACTGACGTCCCTTTTCTAGGGGTGTTGAATTTCATGCATGCAAGTTTAGACAGACAGACGGGTAGACCTCATCATTAGGTGTTGCCCGAGTTCAGCTTGATCGGTAAGCTCCATTCCCTTCGGAGTTGCTGGGTCTAGAGCTTTATGTACATCTTGTGTATATATGTTATGAGTAGGTCGGGGCCCTATTCCGATCAGAGTACATCCAGCTATAGAGGCTTGTAGACATATCATGTCAGTTAGTGCAGTATGTTGGGCTTGTAGGCCTTGTATGTATATTTTGTTGGTTTGCCAACTGTAGTAGTTATGACGGCCTTGTCGGTCCAGTTTTATATTGATGTTTAGTCAGCGTTCGCAATTGTCATGAAATGTGTCCCATGGACAAAGTATGACATTATATGCTTGGAGACCCTTAATAAAAGGTTGGTACACAAGGTTAGGCAAGGCACCAGGTGCCGGTCTTGCGCCCCAGGTTTGGGGCGTGACACCTAACCCCATATCCTATCGCTGCCGCCCCTACATCCTCTCTACACGCTCTTCTCTGAGAAACCCTAGTCGTCGCTGCTTATTTCCTCTCTACACTCTCCTCTATGAGAAACCCTAGCCATCGCTGCTTATTTCCTCTCTAATTCCAACTTAGAGATGGAATCCGTCTATGATACACTTACCTTATTATTCTTCTCTCATGATTGGTCGTCCATTTATGGTGTAACTTAGGTACTTGCCTATGTTTGGATAGTATCACTTCTAAGATGAGACTAGAATAACTCGAATCTTTGATTTTGGGCGTTATTTAGTCTATATACACTCAACGAAGAGCGATTTGCGCTCTTGTATTGATGTTAAGAAGATTGAACCCTAATTAGGGTTTGAGAATCTCCATCTCCTTTAATGATTTTGATTTGCATGTGACATTTATTTCCTTATTTACACTTAATTGATTGTTTTTCATGTTTGTTCTTTCAATTTTATTACTAAAAACCCCCTCTCCTAATTCCCTTTAAAAAAAGAACTCGAATCGCTTTGTAACTACTACTATTCTCACTTTTACTTTATATATTATTTCTGCTCTCTTGATTATGGCCGGCTAAAAGCCAATACCACCGGAATCTTCTCTATTGCCCTCCTTAGTGGGAGCACTTCTCGGGGCTCACTGAAGCTCCTGTGAAATCTAACGTACTAGGACATGGGGTTCTCATTGTTATCTTTAATTTGTTTTTACTACTGAGATTATGAGTTAACTCACTCTTTTCCTCGATTATCTTCACAACTGGTTATCATTCTTGACCCCTTACAACCTTAATTATTCCTCTACTTATTCATGTATATGTATTATGTATGCCAACACTGTTTGAACCTTTAGACAAGCATGCCTTAAAGTTTCATTGTTATTTGTAAACTCTCAGCATTTTATTGTTTTATGCCTTCTGCAATTCTATTGTCTCCATGATATTCTGCAGTTTCATGTTCTCTAGTATCGTACTTGATAGGTTTGAACATGCGTAGTAGACCTTCACTCTACGTATTTGATTCAAGTAGTTTTTGCCCTTTTAAGTTTTGCCTGAACGATCATGCTCATGTTAGCCTTAACGTCAAGTCCTTTGTTTGTTATGGTTTCACATTCATGCCTTGGATTTCTGGGATCCTCGTAGAAATCTTTTGCTCAAAATCTGCTTTAATGAATCTCCTCCGACTAATCTACTATTTCCTGCAAAGTAATTCTTGACTCTCCCATGTTATAGCATTGTCTTAATATATAGTCAAGCATGTTTGTCTTCGATTTGTAACTTTGATGATTGTGTCCCTTGACCAGTCAATCCTGCACTCTTTGCATTGCTTATAGGATATATAACAATGTGTAGTTCTCTCATGCGAGGTCGAGTGACATGAATCCCAATGTTTGCTTATCCTGTTAACATGTTCTTTTACCTATTATGAGTGCTGCAGATTATTTGTGTTGTGGTTAATGTCCCTATGATAAGTTAAGTGTTAGTTTTGTCGAATTTTTCCCACTAGCATGGTTTTTGAAACCACATTCTCATTAGGTTCTCATGTGAAAACTTTCATACCAGGATTGTAATCTGCCTACTGCTTGTTCATGATTCTGCTAGACTATTAGCTAAGGGTCTTTAGGTTGTTTCTGGATCACACTTTACTTTGAAACTCTTTGAAATTGTTTCATGTCCTATGATGCTCAACCTTGTTACTATCAAACATTGTTTCTGGAATTACAAATATAGGCGTGCCTCATAGGTATCTTATGTGACTTCTTATTTAGTATGATCCTATTTATGTGTCTTGGCTAGAACTGTTGATGGTTACAACTACAAGAAATAAGTGTTTAAGTTGAGTATTGTGTCACTTGCATAGCTAAATTTGGCATACGTATGGGTGAGTAAGTCATTCATTTGGGCCTGGGTCAAAAGCCTCCTAGACCATAGGCATGGGACGGGTAGTGCACGCGTAGGACGCGACTTACAAATGAATTAGAACGCTTTAGGTAAACAACTTCAACATAGTAATCAGGGTAGCAGGAGATGATAGTTTGTGCCCGCTGAATAATATAAGCAATTCCTATCTAAAAGGAGTTGCAATGTATTATTTATGTTGCACGGGGTGATCCTTTAGGTTAAAAAACTTAGGACACCCCCCTTTTTTCTATTAGAATTGGAATAGTTGTATCTCTATATTCGCATGAAGATTTTTGTAATAAAATTCTTTTACGTTCATACTCTCTTTACTTATTTGATCACTTAGCCTAATCCACATAATTTTAAGTTCGGCGGGACCCACAATTGTGGACTTCGAAAAGTGCCTAACACCTTCTCTTTGAGGTAATTTGAACCCTTACCCGATCTTTGGTGGCATTGACTACTCAAATAGAGTTATTTGCATAATAGGTTCCCTAACGCACCTTAAAATCGTTANTGTAAGTTATATTATTAAGATTTGTACCATTTCTCATTGTGTTATAATGAAACTTTCGAATTTTATATTTCTTTGTTTATCTGATCACCTAGCCTAATTACATAATCCACATAGTCTTAAGTTCGGCCAAGACCAATAGTTGTGGACCTCGAAGAGTGCCTAACACCTTCTCTTCGAGGTAATTTGAGCCCTTACCCGATCTTTGGTGGCGTTAACTAGTCAAACAGAGTTATTTGCATACGCACCTAAAAATCGTTAGGTGGCGAATATTCTCTTTTAACACCCTTCATCTAAAAGAGTTGTCACATGTCGAAAACCGATTTCACGAGAAAATGGAGCGCGACAGCCTTAACATACCTTATCACAATCTTTCCAATAACTACGTTGAACTTTTCTCTTCTCACCATAATCTACAACAATGAGTATAATACTATATTGTATATGGCCGAAATCGGAGGAGTCCGATTTCGAAGTCTCTGTTATGCCAAGCCCGAGCTTTAAAGGTCTCAAAGTGAACTTCGAAGCCCAGTCTCAGAATAGATACCTCGAGAGAGCATATCGAAGGCTTGATACGGCCTACTCGAGAGAGCATTCGAAGGCCCGATTTGACCTACCTCGAGGCAGTGCAAAATCGATGACAATCAAGAAAAAACGAGAATACCCAAGGACACGTGGTTAAGACGGATAAGATTGTAATGAATAGTACAACTCCGTACTAAACCGTTATACAACTGTACCAATATTATTCTCTGTCATACTTAGAAATGTACCATATTAGGGTTTTTCCCCTCCTATATATAGGGGACCCAATCATTTTTAAAGATACATGAAATTCACTTATATAGAATATTCTACTCTGCTTTTCTCGTTTACTGTGCCCAAGTTTATTCTTCAACTTTATTGTTCTTCACTTATTGTTCATACTTTATTATCAATAAGCTAGCCTCGAGGCCCTGAAATCACCAAGATCCAGGCCCTCGTTCCTTTAGCAACATTGGTTTGGCTATCACATTCTCCTCACTTACACTTATCAACTCTTGATTATTTACTAGTATTCAAATAAATCACATTTTTTTAAAACCACAAATCAAGTATAATTGTTAAAACCATTCTCGAGGTAAACAGTTGGCGCCCACCGTGGGGCTAAAGATAATAGTGATTATTTTTGTGCTAGTTTTCTGATAACACAAGTTATTCTTAAAACATTTTCTTGTCGAAAGATTCTTTGATTTCGGGTTAAAATATGTCTAACTCAGCAAACACACCTGTAAACGAAGGTCTTAGTTTCCACGGAGAAAACAGTGGAATGACTCCAAGGGTCAACATGCCACCGCTAGACCCTGGGGTAGCATTAACACCAAACCCTGTCACGTTGGTTCACCTATTTCTTTGCACGTCCATTGGGGTACTAATATTGAAGGAAGTGTACGTGGAGGGGACCAACCTGACGCACAAGGGACACATGCTCGAGAAGAAAGAGAAGTTAGTCTACAAGTAATCTTTGAAATATTGCAAGCACAAAAATTTCTATCGCTCAATTGTAGAGTCAACAAAAGACTCCGAGCACAGCAGGACCGGAAATAGCTTCCCGAATTGAGCCAGCACTAGAAAGATCGAGAAATAATGGGTCAAGAACTAACCCCACCATCATAAGGATGTTCGAGGAACTCACTAAAGGTTTTATTCGGGAGAAAAGAAGATAGATGATAACGAGAAAAAAGTAGAAACCTACAACTCGAGAGACGACAAAATCCTAGGAGCACCCCCGATTTTGAAGGGAGTGGATTCGAGGAAGTTTGTGCAGAATCCATTCCAACCAAGTACGGCTCCGAAGCCCATTGTGAAGAAGTTCAGGATGCCCGACATCCCAATGAGCATATTACCACATATACTTGTGGTATAAAAGGAAATGATTTAAAGGACGACGAGATCGAGTCTGCCCTATTGAAGAAATTTGGAGAAACCTTATCCAACGAGGCCATGATGTGGTATCGTAACCTACCACCGAATTTGATAGATTCGTTTTCCATGTTGGCACACTCATTTGAAAAGGCACATGTCGGTGCCATAAAAGTTGCTACAAGGACGTCCGATGTGTTTAAAATCAAGCAACGAGAGAACGAGATACTGAGGGAGTTCGTATCCCATTTCCAGATGGAGCGAATGGAATTACCACCGGTCTCCGATGACTGAGCAGTGCAGACCCTCACTCATGGCTTGAATGAACGAAGCTCGATAGCTTCAAAGCAGCTAAAGAAAAACTTGATCGAGTATCCCACAGTAAATTGGGTGCATGTCCACAACAGGTATCAACCGAAAATCAGGGTCGAGGACTCAATTGGGAGCCCACTCAGGCTCAGTATATCCAAGCAGGCTATTAGCAAAATAATCAAGGAACGCAGAAAGGGAGTCGAGACCGAACAAGGAAAGATATCAACCCTATGTCGAATACCGAAGAAACACTTTGAGGCGTAATATACCTCGAAATGATCGAAGGGCGGATCGAGGCCAAAGTTCCCGGGGACTCATGAGCAAAACCGGGTTCGAAAGGCATACGGGGCCATTGGAGGCACCTCGATTGTCAGAGTGGAATTTCAACATCGATGCCTCAGACATCGTATCAACCATAGGCAAGATCAGAGTTACCAGGTGGCCCAAACCCATACAATCAGATCCTTCCCAGAGGAACCCCAACTTAATGTGAAAATACCATGGCACTCACGGTCATAGGATCGAGGATTGCAGACAGCTTCTATAGGAGGTAGCATGTTTGTTCAACAAAGGGCGCCTTCAAGGGTTCCTCAGCGACAGGGCCAAGAACCATTTTCGAGAAAGAGATGAAAATAGGAAGAATGAGCAAGAGGAGACACATCATGTCATTCATATGATCATCGGTGGAATCGATGTCCCACAGGGACCCATATTCAAACGAACAAAAGTATCCATCACAAGGGAGAAGCGATCTCGGGACTGCATTCCAGAGGATATCCTCACATTCAGTGAAGAAGACATCGAGGCCTTATCTCAGCCTCATAATGATGCACTGGTAATTTCTTTGCTTTAAAATAAAGTTCAAGTTAAACGTGTGCTCGTGGATCCAGGTAGTTCGACAAAATCATACCCGCCTCTTGAGTCCAGAATGGGTTCAACATGGCGAGTGAAACAACGAAGGGGGAAATCATCCCAGTCAGCGTGACCGGGACCATACAATCCACCAAATTTCATGTCATCAAAGGTGACATGAGGTACAATGCCTTACTTGGAAGACCATGGAAACATAGCATGAGAGCAATACCATCAACCCTTCATCAAATGATGAAATTTCCAACAAAAGATGGCGTGAAAACAGTGTATGGAGAGCAGCATGCAACCAAAGAGATCTTCACAGTGCATGACTTGGCACTAGTATCGGATCCATCTACCTTGGAGAAATCAAAAGGAAAACAGGTAGTTAAATAACAATCACAGCACATACTTTTGATTGAGCCCGAGGGACAGGTTATCGATGAACAAGTGGTAGAGGACGGAGAAGAAGACTTCCTCACCCTCTGAGCCTTCGTTTCCCCCGAGGAATCAAATTCAACAAAGTCCACTATTGAAGAACTCTAGCAAGCAGTATTGATCGAACATCTTCCAGAATAAATGGCATACCTCGGAACGGGACTAACCCCAAAACTCAGGAAAAAATTTATTCAATTTTTTATTGATAACATTGATTGCTTCGCTTGGTCCCATTTAGAAATGACAGGGATCCCACCGGAGGTAACCACATATCGACTAAGTGTCAATCCCAGGTTCAAACTAGTGAAGCAAAAAAAGGAGGCCTCAATTCGAGGTAAAGCATACATTCATCAAAGATGAGGTAACTAAGCTTCTTAAAATAGATCCATTAGGAAGGTAAAATACCCCGAATGGCTAGCTAACATAGTATTAGTCCTAAAAAGGGAAATAAGCTGAGAATGTGTGTAGATTACAAATATTTGAACAAAGCATTCCCTAAAGATTCTCTCCCACTGCCAAACATCGACCGTCTAATTGATGCTACGGATGGCCACGAGACCCTTACTTTTCTCGATGCCTACTCCGGGTACAATCAAATTCAAATGAGCCCGGAGGACCAGGAAAAGACTTTGTTTATCATGAAGTATGGCACATATTGCTATAATGTAATTCCCTTCGGGCTAAAAAATGAAGAAGCTACATACCAACGCCTAGTTAATAAGACGTTCGAACATCAAATAGGCAAGTCTATGGAAGTTTACATTGATGACATGTTAGTTAAGTCCCCACATGCAGAGGACCATTTGACTCATTTGTAGGCAACGTTCGATATTCTAAGAAGATACAACATGAAGCTTAACCCCGAGAAATGTGCTTTTGGACTCGGCTCTGGCATATTTTAGGGCTTCATGGTGTCAAACAGGGGGATTGATATCAACCCCCGACAAAATCAAATCCATCGAGGAGATCACCGTGGTAAATAATGTGAAAGCAGTATAGTGGCTGACCAGGCGGATAGCAGCCTTAGGCCGATTCATCTCGAGGTCCGATCGGATTCATCACTTTTTTCTCCCTTCTCAAGAAGAAAAACAACTTCGAGTGGACTTCGGAATGCTGACAGGCCTTGGAAGAATTAAAACAGTATCTCTCGAGCCCATGTTTGCTCCATACCCCAGAGGAGGATTAAACACTATATTTGTATTTGGCCATGTCCGAAGTTGCGGGAAGTGGCGTGTTGGTTCGAGAAGAACAAGGTATGCAATTCCTTTTTTATTACATAAGTCGAACCTTGGGAGATGCTGAAACCAGGTATCCACACTTAGAAAAATTAGCTCTTGCATTAGTAAGTGCATCTAGAAAGTTGAAACCATAGTTTCAATGTCATCTTATATGTGTGTTAACTACAATCCACTTCAAAACATCTTGCATAAGCCCGAATTATCAGGCCAATTGGTCAAATGGGCCATCAAACTTGGAGGGTACGATATCGAATATCGACCTAGAATGACTATCAAGTCTCAAAGTTTGGCAGACTTCGTGGCCGATTTTACGCCTACTCTCGTGCCCGAAGTAGAGAAAGAACTCTTATTAAAAGCAGGCACATCATTGAGGGTATGGACTCTCTTCACTGACGGTGCCTCAAATTTGAAAGGGTTCGGGCTCAGTATAGTTCTAGAACCGCCTAGGGGTGGCATAATTAGGCAATCCATAAATATTTCAAAGTTGACTAACAATGAGGCCGAGTATGAGGCCATGATTGTAGGTATCGAACTAGCCAAGGGCGTAGGAGCAGAGATCATCGAGGAAAAATTTGACTCTCTTTTGGTAGTTAACCAAGTAAATGGAAGCTTCGAAGTTTGAGAAGATAGGAGGCAAAGATACTTAGACAAGTTTCAAGTGACATTGCATCGCTTCAAAGAGTGGACCCTGATCCATATACCTCGAGAACAGAATAGCGAGGCCGATGCACTCGCCAACTTGGGATCCTCGGTTGAAGAAGATGAAATAATCCTGGGGACTATCGTACACCTATCAATGTCGGTGATTGAAGAAGGCCATGCAGAAATCAACTCAACAAGTCTAACATGGGATTGGAGAAACAAATACATCGACTACTTGAAACATGGTAAGTTCCCCACGGACCCAAAAGAATCGAGGGCCCTTCAAGCCAAAGTAGCCCGATTTTCACTCTATGAGAATGGAACATTGTACAGGAGGACCTTTGACGGGCCACTAGCAGTATGCTTGGGGCCAGGGGACACCGACTATGTGCTACGAGAAATCCACGAAGGCACTTGTGGAAACCACTCCAGTGCTGATTCTTTAGTTCGAAAGGTAATCAGAGCGGGGTATTACTGGGCTATCATGGAAAAGGACACCAAAGAGTTCGTTCGAAGATGAAATAAATGCCAAAGATTCGCACCGATGATACATAAGCCTGGTGAACAACTACACTCAGTCCTATCCCCGTGTCCATTCATGAAATGGGGGATGGACATCGTCGCCCCCTACCAACGGCACCAGGTACAGATAAATTTATCTTATTTATGACTGACTACTTCTCGAAATGGGTAAAAGCGCAGTCCTTTGAGAAGATAAGAGAAAAAGAAGTCATCAACTTCATATGGGCTCACATCATATGTTGAGTCGGGATCCCCTCCGAGATTACGTGTGATAATGGGAAGAAGTTCATGCAACAAGGTGACAAAATTCCTGGAGGATCATAAAATCAAAAGGATTCTATCGACGCCTTATCACCCAAGTGCAAATGGTCAAGCCGAGTCCGCAAACAAAACTATCATTCAAAACTTAAAGAAGAAGTAAGAAAATGCGAACAGGAAGTGGAGAGAAGTTCTGCCCGAAATACTATAGACATATCGAACAACATCGAAGTTGAGCACATGGGATACCCTGTTCTCTTTGGTATATGGGTCCGAGGCATTGATACTAGTCGAAGTAGGGGAACCGAGCGTCAGATTTCAGCATGCCACCGAGGACTCAAACAACGAGGCCATGAATACCGCCCTCAAGCTACCAGGTGAAAAGCGCGAGGCCGCACTAGTTTGAATGGCTCCTCAAAAATAAAGGATCGAAAGGTACTACAACAGAGGAACGAACCTCCGCTAATTCGGATTCAGGGACTTAGTTCTAAGGAATGTCACCCTCAACACTCAAAACCCAAATAAAGAGAAGTTAGGCCATAGTTGGGAAGGACCGTACCGTGTCCTCGGATTAGTAGGCAAATGGTACTAAAAACTTAGCACCATGGAAGGTGAAGAACTGCCAAGCAATTGGAACATATCGATGCTGAAACGCTATTATTGCTAAGGTATAACCTTCTCCCTTTTCATTTATATTTCATACTAACTTTTTGCGATTGTTCGATTGAGAGGAATCGTAGCACCCGTCAGCTTGAAGACCTTGGGTTTTAAATCATGCGTTGTACTCTTTTTCCCTTAGATCGGGTTTTATCCCAAATGGGTTTTATCGGCAAGGTTTTTAACGAGGAAACATCTATATGCTACCTAAGGAAAACTCAACAAGTATTCAAGGCTTTTTTTCAATCAACCTCGAATACTGGGGGGCATCACCCTCGGAGGTTACCTTTTCAAAGAAAACAAGTTATGCCTAAGAGGGCCTCGATAGGAGAATGCTATAATGGACCAAACGATCAAATGAACTATGTCGATTTAGAATAGTCGAGCCCTCGAGGGCAAAAACATGTACACATTATTTGAAGCAACATTCTTATTTATCAAAACACTTTGTACCTCAAAGAAGTTTACTATTTTCACATGAAACGACTCAAGGGCCAAATACTCCCGAACACTCGGGGACTGCCATCGACAATCAACTTATCAAGTCATCAAAGACTCAAACTCATAAGACCTCAATGAGGAAACGTCAAACTTATAAAACCTCAACGAGGCATACTCAAACTTATAAGACCTTAAAAAAGACATACCCCCGATATTAAGGCCAAGGCTATATATTCGAACTTGTAAGACCCCTAAAAAGGCATACCCTCGATATTAAGGCCGAGGTCATCTCACCCCGGGAGTAAAGGCTACGTTCAAATATAAATACTACGGCCGAAATAACGCAGCTCGGATACGTCCAATTTCCGCCATAAAACTAAAGGCCTCAAATACTTCACAAAACTGGTTAAATCAGGCTACCCTCAGCATAAGCAAAGGGGCTTCGATAATATCAGCTCCGAACAATGTAAAGGCTTCGAGAAAATCAACCTTCGAGAGAACCTCACGAGGTACTCAATTATCATCGCACATCGACTTGTAATCGAGGTTCCTATCAATCAAACTATTGAAAAGTCGGACGAGTATAAAAACATTCCAAGGCATAAATAAATTTTTAAAAGTCTTTAGCCAGAATGGGGAAAATTGTAACCATTTTAGAGGTCGAATTGACCGAATCTAAAAAGAACCTAAGGGCCGATTTGTAAGAGCCTACGGGCCGATTTGTAAGAGCCTAAGGTCCGGTTTGTAAGAGCCTAAGGGCCGATATGCAAGAGCCTAAGGGCCAAATTGAAAAGATCCTAAGGGCCGATACCTAAAGGAACTTAAAGGCCGAAGCATAGTGTGCTCGAGAACTCACCTAGTTCGAACTCGAAAGTCCCGAGCTAAAGATTAGCTCGAGGATCGAACCGTAAGCGATCACCTATTACCGATGGTTGATCCTATACGAAACTTAAGGGTGTTATATTCAAAGTCCAATACATTGGAATGATCATCAACAATTTCAAAAAGACGAAGCCAAGGCAGAAATTAACAACAAAGATGAAACAAAGTTTTTTGTATTTATAGTGAGAGTACAAAATATATCTACAGAAGCTCCCACACGGAGCCCTTACACAGAAAAGGAAAACAATGAAAGCCTAATCTTTTGTTGGTGCCTCTTCCCCCTCTGGAACTTCGTCTTCATCTTCACCGCTCTCCGAACCACTAGCAGAATCCTCATCGGAAGTGAGTAGCATAGCCGATTTTTCTTCCAAGGCCTTCACTTCTCCATCTCGACAGAAAGATCAAAACCTTTAGCATCTACCTCCTCGAGAACATGCCTTCGAGATTCCAGTCGAGCATGGTCAAGGGCATGACTTAGCTTGATCTCAGCTTCAGCAAATACCTTCTTAGCCCGAGCATTTGCAGTAGCAGCGTAGTCTGGTACGAAGACATAAGTGCATCAGCTTCAGACTTGACTTTGGATAACTCAGCGGCCGATTCTGCATGAAGCTCCTTATATTTACGGCCCTCCTCTTTTGCACTCAGAATTTGATGCTCAGATGAGGTCAGCTTTTCCCGAAGAATATCCTTCTCGGAAGCTACCTCATCCATATGCTGCCTCAGTCCAAGGATCTGAGTGTCTTTGACCCTAAGATCCTCTCAAAGTTTCCCTACCGGGTTATCCTTCTGCTCAAGCTACAAGGATTGAATTGAGACATTAGAACACTAAAATGAGTAAGTGTAAAATAGACCAGCAAAGGCTACGTTACCTGCTCAATGAGATCGGCTCGTTCTCAAGATGCCTCCTCCGAACGGGCTCGAAGGTCCTTAAGCTCCTTCTCTTTTCTTACATAAAGGGCCTTGAGGTCATTATGTTCCAGCATGAACTTCCTAAGCTCGTCTTCGCATCGGGCAAGCTTAGACTGAGACTTAGATAAAGCATGGTCGTAGACCATCATAGCTTGGTTACGAAGAAAGGAAATTAGAAAGGAACGAATCAAATAACAAATATAGTTGTTAATAGACGAAGTATACCTGCTTTAGAAGCTTATCAGCCACTTCGAAGATAAATGAGGCTCCGAGGTCAGGGCCCTCATTCATCCCGGCAAGGCATTCTTCAAGGATATCGTTCTCCCCGTGGGATGCCCCTGCTTCCTGAGTCTTCATGTCCTGGGCATCCCATATCAGCCCTTCGGAAAATGATGGGCCTTGTGGAGAATCACCCACATCGATCACCCCGAGTGGGTCAATCGGGGCCTTCTCCTTCCGTCGAGGAGCTTCGGGGTTGGTTTCATCAGGATCCTCGACCGAGTACTTTTCAGCACAAGGCATGCTTTGCTTATCGGTTGGCTCGAGGACTTTTCCAGAGCCCCTTTAGGAATATCCTCAACTCGAGACTGATCCACCTCAATTGCCTTCGGTGAATTAACCTTTGAGTCATCGGTACTACTTCCCCTCCAAGTTATTAACGGGAGGGAATCAACTTCGGTCTCATCTCCCTCATCATCCTCAGCAGGAAGACTCGCAGCAACTTCGGGAGTCGAAGTCGTTGTGTCGGTCTTAGACTTCCAAGCTTTGGCCTTTTTTGGTTTCGGGGACTCCACCGGCATCTCCCTTTTTCTCTTCTTGTCCTTGGTGGGTTTTGGGGTATCTACTTTGCTAGGTGCGGGCGGCATCATTGAAACGGCTTCCCCGAGGCCTACCTAACCAGAAAGGGTTAAGTGTGCCACCAAGAGATATCTTCACTAATAAACTCAAAAAACAACAGTAATAAAAGCTCACCATGGGTTTTGGCCTCCTATCGACCTCTAGCCAAGTCGCGCTAGACGCGCTCCGCATATGTGGAGGTGGAACCTAGTAGTCAAACCCATCCCGGAGGTCCTTGACTGCATCGGGGTACCACTCGACAGCTGCACCATCGAAAGGGAGTTAGTTCAAAAGGAGGAAAAAATATTTGACTAACGAAACATGTTCGATAAGTCGGCACTTATGGTTCATATTCAATTCCTCGGGGAATGGCATCTTCTCAGCATAAATCAAGTCAGTGGTTCTGACTTGAACGAAGAAGCTCATCCATCCTTGGTCTTTATCTTCATCGATGCTAGCGAAGAAAGACTTCAAAGATCGACGTTGTAGCTTAATAAGGCCACCTCGACAAAAAATGGGGACTGTACAATCTAATCAGATGGTCAAGGGTGAAAGGAATCCCCTCGACCATGTTTGAAAAGTACCTAATCAGGTATATGATTCACCAGAAGGAATGATAGATTTGGCCAAGCGTCACCCTATATTGTCTACAAAAGTCAACGATCACTGGATCTATCGGTGGCGACGAGGGATGTGTATATGCTTAGGAAGCCAGCTTTGTAAGTGGTTATGTCCTCTTCAGGTGAAGGGATCTCTACTTGTACTGCATCCCCCTAATGGAAATAAGCTTTTACTTTTTTGATTTTGGTTATTAGACTAATATATCGAGACATGGGTTCACATCGTCCCGCAACCGAGGAAGGTTTTTCAGCCTTAAAATAAGAGGATGTTTCACAGGACCTAGGGGTACACTCGTCAATACGAGGAGGTACAACCGTTTTGCTCTTAGACAAGCATGATGATGAAGGGGCTTTCTCTTTCTGGGGAACGGTCTTTGATGTTTTTGCCATGTTGAATTTCAGAATAAGGAGAAGAAACTGGTTAGGAAATAAACACAGAGAAAGGACGAATGCAAAAAAAGAGTTAATGAAGATTTAAAGATGTGTAGAAAGTAAAAGTATAAAAAATGTAGGATTGGAGTATTTATAAGGGTCATCTAAGCGTGTTGGAGAAGCTAAAAGGGCGGCCAATGATCATTATCAGTTTGTGGGTTTTTTAGAACTGTGCAGACATGACCTCTGCACAACCTTTCCGTCACACCAGGCGCCGACCTCATGTTACTGACATCATGGTGGGAATATCGAAAAGTCAAGAATCCAAAATCGTTTCTTATCATATCATTATAAGATACGCGGGGACCATCTGTATACGGCTGAAATCAGAGGTGTCCGATTTCGAAGTCTCTGTTATGCCAAGCCTGAGCTTTGAAGGTCTCAAAGTGAAGTTCGAAGCCCAGTCTCAGAATACATACCTCGAGAGAGCATATCAAAGGCTCGATACGGCTTACTCGAGAGAGCATATTGAAGGCCCGTCATGTCCTACCTCGATGCAGTTCAAAATCGATGACAGTCATGAAAAAGCAGGAAATTCCCAAGGACATGTGGTTAGGACGGATAAGATTTGTAAGGAATAGTAAAACTCCATACTAACCCGTTATACAACTGTACCAGTAGTATTCTTTGTCATAATTAGAAATGTACCATGTTAGGCGTTTTCCCCTCCTATATAAAGGGGACCCCAATCATTTGTAAAGACACATGAAATTCACTAATATAGAATATTCTACTATGCTTTTATCGTTTACTGTGCTCAAGTTTATTCTTCAACTTTGTTGTTCCTCATTTATTGTTCATGCATTATTATCACTAAGCTAGCCTCGAGGCCCTGAAATCACCAAGCTCGAGGCCCTCGTTCCTTTAGCAACATTGGTTTGGCTATCACATTCTCCTCACTTGCACTTATCATTTCTTGATTATTTACTAGTATTGATAAATCACGTATTTTTAGGACCACAAATCAAGTATAATTGTTAAAATCATTTTCGAGGTAAACAACTATCATTAAGTTATGAAAGGTACAACTATCGCATAACGAACGACAAACTTATTTTATATTAAAGCGGGCAGCATCTCCCCTATAATATTTACTTCCACCTAATTCTAGATAATACCAATAACACAAGAACTAAACAATAACAACATATATACATTATTTTTCAATTTTATATCCATCAAAAAATACAGCAAAATAGCCCAACATACCCCAATCTCTTCATACACCAAATGACAACCATAGTAGTGTCAAAAAACCAGAAAATATAAACAGCCCACAAAATAGTCCACTACAAGTTGAATAACTCGAAATCACGACTTTCGATCACCCGTAACATGAGTTCTTGAAATTATTAAATGAATTTCTATACTTTTCCAGTAGATAAAATGCATTAAAGAGAGTAGTATACTCACCTTATTTTGTGAATATCTCAGCTCCTATCTTTATTCTTCAACCCTTAGGTTTTCCTCCAACTAGAACATGAAAAGAAAAGAAAATCATTTAGGCTTTGTGTTGAAATTTTGGTAGAAGATTGCAAGGGTTTATCTATGGTTTTATGCTCTATAATGAATGTGATATACGAAGGGAATAATGTCAACAATTTCACAAGAAAGACTTAGTGTAAAATGATAGTTTCAATGTAGTGAGAATATCAGTAAAATAGCTCCCAAGGGGTTAAAACAGATCGGCACTAGGCCTCAAACATGGCTTACAACCCAAATATATCAAATCATAACAATACTGTAAAACATATGCTTAAAAAGCAGTTTCGCAACTCAATAGTTTCCTAAAAAGGAACATATTTCCAAATTTTCAGTTCGTGCACGCCCCACACTCGTCATCAGGTGTGTGCGTCACTCCAAATCCGTGAAGGGGTGTAAAGCCCGGGGTTTCATACCCTTAGGACAGGATTTATAACCATTACTTACCTCTACCGGGCCACAACACTAGTCCGCAATGCTCTTGCCCCTCAAATTGGCTCCAGATTGATCCGAATGTAGCCAAAACCAATTTAACATCATCAATATATATATCAAAGGAACTCAACCCAATCAAAAATTATCAAATTATACAAGAATCTCGAAATTCGGCCAAACCTGAGCCCCGAGCCCACATCTCGGAATTTGATAATTTTAAAATCACTAGAAACCTCGTCCTCCCACGATTCTACTCAAACCAAAATCATCACAATCGGATCACAATTGCCTACCCAAAACCTCAAAAGAAATTCCAATTCTTCACCCCCTTCTTCCCAAACTTTTCCTACTTAAATCCTTAAATTTTCAAGCCAAATCCGAATAAAATAGTGTAGGAACGATGTTAGTAGCCAAAGAACTTATCTTTACTGAAGAATCTCGAGTTTCCTTCTCAAAATCGCCTTCAAAGAACTCCTCCCCCATGCAAAAATGGTGAAAATAAGAGAATTTTCACGGAGGCCCTTTATATACTGTTTCTGCCAGTCATTTCCGCACCTGTAGACATTAAGTCGCACCTGCGAGCCCGCACCTGCGGTCCCAGATGCGCACCTGCGGAATCACTTAACGGACCAATTCTGCACCTGCGGCCTATCTTCCGCACCTGCGGATTCGCAGGTGCGGCCAAAACTTTTCTCTTGTGGAAAAATACCCTGCCTAGACTTTTTGCACATGCACACTTCCCATCGCACCTGTGGCTGCCCGACCGCAGGTGCGGTCAACACCAACAGCTATTGCTGCAATTTTTCCAAGTCCAAAAACCCTGCCAACCCTCCGAAATCAAATCCCGAGCCCCTCGGGGCCCCAACCAAACATACCAACACACACCATAGCATTATTCCAACCTAGTCGAGCCTTCGAAACACCAAAAGCAACACGAAAATACCAAAATTGCATCAAATTCAAGACTATGAACTTTGAAACTTCCAAATTTTGCCAACCACGCCAAAACAAACCAAAACACCTCTGATTGACCTGAACTTTTGCAGACATATCCAAAATGATATTATGAACCTGCTCCAACTTCCGGAATTCCTTTCCGAATCTGATAGCCTATTTTCCACTGTCGCTCGGAAATCGCCAAAAACTAACTTTCGCTAATTCAAGCCAAATTCTACACCGGACATCACAAAAATATTCTGAACACACTCCTAAATCCCAAATCACCTAATGAAGCTATCCGAGCCATAAAATCCGCATTCCAAGGTCGTTTACCAATAAGTCAACTCCTAGTTGACTTTCTCAACTATGAGGCTTCTTTAAGAGACTAAATACCTCAATTCTCACCATAATCACTCCGGACCAAAACCAACTGACCCAACACACCAAAAGTAGGCTAGCAATATATAACAATTGCATAAATAGGGGAAGCGGGGTAAAATCTCACGGAAAGACCGGTCGGGTCGTTACAATAGCCCATGAGATTCATCAGCTAGCTAGTCTTGGAGTTCGGTTACTGGACTCAGGTAATATTGGAATTACTATTCAGGATACAACAACATCCTCTTTAGTAACTGATGTGAAGGAATGCCAGTACGAGGATCCTGTGTTAGTTCATTATATGGATACCACCCTCAGAAAGAAAAAACACCATTTGAGATTACAAAAGATGGGGTCCTCAGATATCGAGGACGATTATGTGTCCCTAAAATTGCAGGCCTGCGTCAGTAGGTTACTGGAGAAACTCATTATTCTCGTTATTCTACCCATCCAGGAAACAAAGATGTATCATGATATCAGGGAAGTATATTGGTGGGACGAAATGAAAAAGGATATAGCAGAATTTGTTGCTTAGTGCCCTAACTGTCAGCAGGTCAAAATTGAGCATCAAAAATCTGGTGGATTGTTGCAGACTATGGAGATTCCGACTTGAAAATGGGAAGTAATCAATATGGATTTCATCATAGTCTTACCTCGTACCCATCATAAGTTCGATTCTATATGGGTGATTGTTGATAGGCTTACAAAATTAACCCATTTTCTGCCCGTTAGAACTACATATTTCGTAGAGGATTATGCAAGGCTTTATATTAAGGAGATAGCACGACTACATGGTGTCCCTGTATTTATTATCTCGGATAGAGGATCTCAATTTATAGCTAACTTTTGGAGGTCCTTCAAAATAGGATTGGGGACTTAGGTATGTCTTAGTACAACATTTCTTCCCCATAAAGATGGACAGGCTGAGCGTACTATTCATACACTTGAGGATATGTTACGAGCTCGTGTGATAGACTTCAAAGGTAGCTGGGATGATCATCTTTCGCTTATTGAGTTCGCATATAATAATAGCTACGATTCCAGTATCCAGATGGCTCCATACGAAGCTCTTTACGGATGGAAGTGTAGGTCGCCTATAGGGTGGTTCGGTGTTGGGGAAACTACGTTAGTAGAACCAGAATTGGTACATCAGGCAATCAAGAAAATTAAGCTTATACAGGAAAGGCTATTAGCAGCTCAAAGCCGTCAGAAGTCTTATGCGAATAATCGACTACCTGACTTGGAGTTTCAGGTTGATGACTGGGTATTCTTAAAGGTATCACTGATGAAAGGATTCATGAGGTTCGGTAAGAAAGGAAAACATACCCCTCGGTACATTGGACCATATAGGGTCATACGCAAGGTAGGCCATGTACATATAAGTTAGACTTTCCTTCGGACTTGGAATCTGTACATCCAGTCTTTTATGTGTCTATGCTCCATAAATGTATCAGAGATCCTTCTAGAATCGTGAACTATCATATGAAGAAACTCCCATTTTTATATTAGACAGACAGGTTCGGAGATTGAGGATTAAAGACGTAATTTCGGTGAAAGTACTTTGGAGAAACAAAAATGTGGAAGAACTGACTTTGGAAGCCGAAGAAGACATGAAGTCTAGATATCCTCACTTATTTCCTCTTCTAGAGAAGGGTACTACTGAGACATCACAACCTTAAGGTACATGTATGGATTCTTGTGTTAGTTATTGTCATTGGTCGTGTGAGGCCACTGTCATTATTGATGATTGTGGTCCTATATGGCGTTGAATTATTGAGTTTCTACAGGAAGATTTGGTAGTAGTATGGTTACAAAGGCGACTCTGCTAAAGTTTACATAGATCTCGGGGAGTTAAAGATTCGAGGAAGAATGTTTCTAAGGGGGAAGGATGTTACATCTCATGTTTTGGTACGTAAAACTTTCGTCATAAGTTAATCGATATAGACTTGGGGATGAGATTATCTTGAGGTGATAAGCATTTATGCTATTTATAACAAGTGATAAGTAAGTGTCGTGGAGATTAAAGGGTAAACGAATCAAAGAAAATAACATTCGTCGAAGGCGGTTAATTTAGGATATAATACGATCCGAGCCATAATACCCGGTGTGTATAGACTATTACAACACAAGGTACCTCATGACCATGATAGTAGGGTACATAAAGTGTATTAAAAGTGAGTGGTATTTTATGTAATTTGAGATAGTTCTTAATTATATGAGTAATTGATTAATTATTGGGTATGTAATTAAAGAGTGGGATAAGATTTAACCCCTCCCCCACCGTGGCAATCATCCCTTTCCATTTAATGACTAAGTATTAAAGGTTCCAAGGTGTCACACTTTCAGAAAGAAGTGTGACACCAAGCATAATTATGTGGGGCCACCTAAAAAGTTAAAGAATAATAACTATAATATCTTATGAAAGAATACAACAAAACTTTCCGTAACATCAATAACGTCATTTTCCAAGTTGATAAAGTTTATTTCATGATATTAATCAGAGTTATAATGGTCTTATGATGTTCTGAGAGATTATATTGACGTACTTCTCATGCATTGCATTTATTTATACATGTACATTGACCCATGACCATATGGTGCCATATATACGTGTATATATGTATATTATATGTATATGGGATACGGAAAAAGGTTACGGCGTTATATACGCACCACTACCTGATCAGTTGGTATACGTTGATGATGTTGCCCATAGTGGCCAAGATGATATGATGGGATGCCCTCAGATGCTTGATGATATTATGTACACCTATGCCTATGCATGAAACGACATTTACACGCACGTGCATGACATTATAAATGTTTCGGAATTTACAAAGTTATTTAGACTTACAGGCGGAATAATTTATTCCATGTTTTATCTATGTCTTTTATGTACTGATTTTCATGCCTTACATGATCAGTAAATTATTCGTACTGACACCCTATTTCCTTTGGCATGTGTCTCATGCATACAGATGCAGGTAGACAAATTGACAGTCCCCATTCTTAGGATCCTTGATCAGCGAGAGTTGGCATGCTCTATTTGATCCGGAGCTGCTTCTGATTTTTGTACAGTATGCTTGTATACATATATGGGTATGACGTGGCCTAATATCGTCCTCGTACAGTTGTATGTTCTATTAGAGGTTTGTAGACAGTTATGTATAGTTGGATAGTATGTGGCCTTGTCGGCTCCCAGTTTTATGTATATAGTTGTCTATAGCAGCCTTGTCGGCTCGCCCCACTGTATTCCGCATGTATATGTATGTATGTCTTTTGGACAGGTTTCCCTCACATATGTTATTCATGTTTACATCTTAGACGCATGGTTAATGGTGTACGACAAGTAGGATTCAGGCACCCGTCGTGGCCTATCGATTTGGGCCGTGACACGTGCTATCTGTTTCTCCTTTGTTATAGTCATATACATCATGTTTTTTCGTTGATATGCTTATGGTTGTTGATTGTGAGCATCATGGCTCGAGGAATTCCATATGGACTAGTGTTTGGATTGGGTCACGCATCACATCATAGTTATGTTGGGAGATGACCCTTTGTGCTTATTTCATGTGTTTTGTTTCTCCTATGTGGGATGGGTTCAAGGCATCACATTTTGTGGTTATATCAGTTCGACTTACGGGACAGTTCTCGCATTTGGTTGTCCTTCCATCATTAGGTTACATTTGAGTTCTTGCTTATTTGGTGCACGGGTTGCATAGTATGTGGCTCTAGGTTTTAGTGGTGTGTCAGTACAGTCAAGAAGCTTGTACTGGATGAGATGCAGTTGTTGGACATGAAATGAGTGCTATCGGATTTGACAATGGTATGTTAATAAGAATAATGTCGTTAGTCATCTTAGAATTTGTAATTGGTTCTTATTGGGCAAGTGAGCCCCATGACTTGTTTATCTAACGAGTGGTTATGAGTTTTTGCATGTTTATTTCATCTTTGGTAGTGTACGAAAGTTTAGAATGAGTTTTTATTTTATATGAAGTATGTCACCGGTACCGGGTTTGTTAATAAGCAGCTATCATTCTCGGGAGGTTTTACTATTAGCATGTGAGTTATGTGGTATATCATGTGATTATGTCTTAGATATTATTATGGCTTAATACATCTTGTTCAAACTTATACAGTGTATAGATGCGAGAATCGAGTCTTATAATAAATTTCGGATGTTGGAGATTGGGCTCCAAGGTTTATGAACTAAGGTAGAAGAAAGAATATTTGATTAGGTGGTGTTGATGGGATTATATGGATTGGGACGATGTGGGATCAACTATGGTAAGTGTATGGTGACATTATATGGAGTTTTGATGAAAAGGTTAATAGCCTGTTTGGCCAAGCTTCTCAAGAGGCCAAAAGCACTTTTTTTTCCTAACTTGAGGTGTTTGGCCAATTTTTTTGGAGGGAAAAAGTGTTTTTGGAAAGAAGCAGAAGCAGTTTCTGAGAAGCAGAAAAAAGTGGCTTCTTTCCAAAAGCAGAAGCAGTTTTGACTTTTCTTCTTACCAAGAATACCCTTAACAAAATATAGTATATACCAAAATAACCGTTAAACCTAATACTTAGGATATTAATGTATAAATATTTCTTATTATTTTTAAGATAGCCTTCTAATATATAGTGACTTTAGGGGTGAATATTTTTATATTTTGTTGAATGATTTTTAATATATTTAACTTAGAAAAAGAATTAAGTACTTTTAATTTTTATTTTCATAGTTTACTTAAATAAAATGAAAAGATTTATTTATTTCATGTAATAACAAATTTTTGAGATTATTTATTTATTTATTATAATATTAACTATTAAGTAAATCTATTCATGTCCTTATTCGTAATTTGATACTTAAAAGTACTTTCTGAAAAGCTTGGACAAACACAAACTATTGCTCAAAAGTGCTTTTCAGAATGATTAGCAAAATACAAACTGCTTCTCTCCAGAAGTACTTTTTTCAAAAGCACTTTTGAAACAAGCACTTCTCAAAATAAGATGATTTCTCCAGCTTGGCCAAACAAGCTATAAGTGTGCTGACCCATCACGTTCGTAGAGATAGTTCGTGATCCCGGTTGAACATGGAGCTGGGAGATTTTGTCTTCGAGTTCGCATGGGCGTGGATGCATCCGCGGAGGAGTTGCATGTAAGGTCATCTCGTTCGCGTGATCGGTGTCACGAACGCGTAGAGCGTTTTGTGGCAGTGGGATTTTTGTGTATCGCGATGGTACAACAGCGATCCCGTAAGTTACTATTGGGTAGTGCTTATGAGATATAATACTCGAGGGTTTTGCTTATTTTATCACATTCTTAGTTTGGGAGCTCGGATTTGGGCGATTGTTGAAGGAATTTCCAATACTTGGATTGGGGTAAGAGTTCTTGACTCAGTTTTGATTATTGTTCATGATTCCATCTTTCATTTTGTCATTGATTGATGAATCTAAAAGAGAAATTGGGGGTTTTTATCAAAACTTTTCTAAAGTGAATAATTGGGTTTTGAAGATCGATTCGGAGTCGGATTTGGATGAAACTAGTATGATTGGACTCGTATTCGAATGGATTGTCGGAATTTGTGGGGTTTGTCGAGTTACGAGGTGCGAGCCTTGAATTAACTTTTTAGGTTGACTTTGAGTATTTGATTAAAGATTCTACCTTTATCATTTGGGTTTCATTTCTATGGCATTATTTGATATTTTTGAGTTGATTTTGGCTAGTTTCGATCCGTTCGGAGGTCGATTCATGCGGGGTGGCGCTTCTAGAGTATTAATTTAACTCGCTTCATGTAAGTTTCTTACCTAAACTTTGGTTGAGGCACTATTTTCTTGAGTTATTTGTGATAGATACGTGCTATGGGTGGCTCACATTTTTGGAATTGCGACCTTGTGTGTGAACGGTGGAATTTATCATGCTCGGGGTAGTGTTTTGACTATGTTATGCCTTGGATTGGTTGATAAGCTTCATGTTGTGATGGTCCTTATATTTGTACCCATGTTGTGAGCTATTTAAGCCATTCTTTAGGCTACATAGACGTAGTTTCCTAATTGAACCTCATAACTGCTACCTTCGTGATATATTTGCCTGACTTGAGCTATGCTAGCACATTCTGCATATAACACCTTAGCATGTCACTTATACCAGTCTAGTAGTATGAAATTTGATGTTCATTGATCCTGTATATGTATATCTGTATGCGGCTAAAATTGGAGAGCCCGATTATATGGTAATCTCAACGTTTAGAAGGCTTGAAAGCCCGGGCTCTAATATAGATACACGTTGAAGGTCCTCAACCTCGAGGCAGTAAGTATCGTAGGTTCTTGATCTTGAGGGCGTGCAAATCGAAGGTCCCCAGCCTCGAGGCAATGCACATAGAGGGATGCCCCATCCTCAAGGCAATACAAATCAAGGGTCGACATGGAAAGGCGGGAAATCCGCTAGGGGCGCATGGTTAAAGCCTACAAAATACACAGGATAGTACACGCCTGTACCGTGGAATTAAATGGCTGTACTAGCCATTTCTCTTTACATTAGATAGTTGTACAAGCTATATTTCTTTGTAACGATTACACATGTACTATGTTGGGATTCCCCTTCTTATATAAAGGGGACCCCTGTCACTTTCTAATAGATAGGATATACTATATAAGAACAAGACCATTCTCTGCACTCTAACAAAAACATTCTCAACAATTGTCTCATTAAATTATTGCTTCTCATTTATTGTGTTCTTGAGTTATTCTTCACTTGTTGCTTATTATTGATCATAAATAGGTCAACCTTAAGGCATTCAATACTGTTATACCATTACCGATAGTCCCTAATCAAGCTTCTCGAGCTCGACCTCGAGGCATGCTCGACCACCCTCGAGATTGGCCTCTTCGATACCTGGTTTGCGCAATCTAGTTCTTTTCGCACTTATTTCATTTTTCTTGCTTTATAATCAGTATCTACTGTCTAAACAACCAGTATTAAAATAGATCACATATTCTTAGAACCACATAATCAAATATAATTATAATTACCATTTTGAAGGTAAACAGTTTGGCGCCCACCGTGGGGCTAAAAATAATAGTAATCATTTTAGTGCTGGTTTTCTAAAAACACAAGTTATTCTTCACACTTTTTCTTGCCCAAGAAATCTTCAATTTCAGGTCAGAAAATGTCTAACTCAGTGAACGCATGAGAAAACAACGATCCTGAGGAACGCGGACCACAAGAACCCGTGCTCAAGCGGGCCAAAGTGCACACCGCCACGAAAGAGTGAAGTCAAAGTTATATACTTAAAAGAACTATTGTGTTAAGGGAGAAGGATGTCGAAGCATTGTCCCAACCACATAGTGATGTGCTGGTAATCCATTTCCTCTTGAATAGCGTTCAAATTAAGCATTTGCTTGTGGATCCAGGTAGCTCGACCAATATAATCAGATTCGAGGTGGGGAAGCAGCTCAAGTTGCTTGATTAAATCGTACCCGATTCTAATGACCTCAGAGGATTTAACATGGAGAGTGAAACAAAGAAGGGGGAAATCGTCCTCCTAGTCGATGTGTCTGGTACAGTTCGAAGTACTAGGTTTCATGTCATCGAAGGGGACACGAGATACAACACCCTACTAGGAAGGCCATGGATACACAACATCAGGGCGATACCGTCGAATCTCCACAAAATTTTGAAATTCCCAATCGCAGATGGCATAAAAATAGTGTACGGGGATCAGCACGCGGCAAAATAAATGTTCGTAGTACACAACGTGGCGCCAGAGCCCATATGTTCCACCTCCAATGGGCCGGAATATAAACTGCCCGAGAATGACGAGGAAGACTTCCTCACCCCTCGAACCCTCGTTGCCCTTGAAGAATCGGATGCAACAAGATCAACGGTCAAAGAGCTGGAACAGGCCGTTCTGATGAAACATCTACTAGATCGAAAGGTATACCTAGGAACGGGACTAACCCCCGAACATAGGAAAGAACTCATTCAATTTCTTATTGGAAACATTGATTGCTTTGCTTGGTCCCACTTGGATATGACAGGGATATCTTTGGAAGTAACGATCTATCAATTGAGCGTTGACCCTAGGTTCAAACCGGTGAAGCAAAAAAGGAAGGCCTCAGTCCGAGGTAAAGCATGCGTTCGTCAAAGACGAGGTAACAAAACTCCTGAGAATAAGGTCCATCGGGGAAGTAAAGTATCCCGAGTGATTGGCCAATATAGTAGTGGTCCTCAAGAAAGGGAACAAGTTAAGAATGTGCGTAGATTATAAGGACTTAAATAAAGCATGCCCTAAAGATTCATTTCCACTGCCCAACATCGATTGATTGATTGATGCCACGGCCGGCCACGAGACTCTCACCTTTCTCGATGCCTACTCCAGGTATAATCAGATTTAAATGAACACCGAGGACAGGGAAAATACTTCGTTCGTCACGAAGTATGGCACATATTGCTACAAAGTGATGCCCTTCGGGCTAAAAAGTGGAGGGGCCACGTACCAACCCCTAGTTAATAAGATGTTCGAACATCAAATAGGCAAATCCATGGAAGTTTACATTGATGACATACTGTTTAAGTCTCTGCGCACAGAAGACCATTTGACTCATTTGCAGGAAACATTTGACATCCTTAGGAGCTACAACATGAAGCTCAACCCCGAGAAATGCGCCTTCGGCGTAGGTTCGGGCAAATTCTTGGGCTTCATGGTATAAAATCGGGGGATTGATATCAACCCCGACAAGATCAAGGCCATCGAAGAAATCATGGTGGTAAACGATGTAAAGGCTGTACAACGGTTGACCAGGCAGATAGCAGCACTGGGCCGATTCATCTCGAGGTCATCAGATCGGAGCATCACTTTTTCTCTCTACTCAAAAAGAAAAACAACTTTGAATGGACGCTGGAGTTCCAGCATGCCTTGGAGGAATTGAAATGATATCTCTCAAGCCTGCCTTTCCTCCACTCCCCAAAGGAGGGTGAAATGTTATACCTGTACCTAGCAGTATCCGAGGTAGCGGTGAATAGCGTGCTGGTTCGAGATGAGCAAGATACGTAATTCTCTGTCTACTATGTAAGTCGAACCCTGGGAGATGCTGAATCCAGGTATCAATACTTAGAAAAATTAGCTCTTGCATTAATAAGTGGGTCTCGCAAAATTGAAACCTTATATGTGTTTTAACAACATATCCTCTTTGAAATATATTGCATAAACCCGAATTGTCGGGTAGTCTGGCCAAATAGGTCATCGAGCTCAGGGGGTACGATATTGAATATCATCCCCGAACGGCTATCAAGTCCCAAATTCTAGCCGACTTCGTTGCTGATTTTACGCCTGCCCTCGTGTCTAAGGTAGAAAAAGAACTTCTGCTAAAAAAGGCTGCATCATCGAGGGTGTGGACCTTATTCACCGACAATGGCTCAAATATAAGAGGATCCGGGCTTGACATATTTCTTAAGCCACGTGCAGGTGGTGTGATTAGACAATCTATAAAAACTACAAAGTGACTAACAACGAAGCCGAGTATGAGGCTATGATTGCAGATCCCGAACTAGCCAAGCGGAAGCCGTTGAAGTCAAATGTAATTCCCTTCTGGCAGAAAACCAGGCAAACGGGAGCTTCTAGGTTCGAGAGGATAGGATGTAATGGTACCTAGATAAACTTCAAAGCACTTTGCGTCGTTTCAAAGAATGGACTCTGGTCCACGTACCTCAGGAGCAGAACAGCGAGGCCAATGTACTCGCGAACCTGGGGTCATCCGTCGAAGAAGATGACATACTCCCCGGGGCTATTGTTCAGATATCCAAATCAGTGATCAGAGAAGGCCATGACGAAATCAATTCCACCAGCCTAACATGGGATTTGAGAAACAAAAACATCGATTATTTGGTAAGTAGAAACCTGCCTACATATCCAAAAGAATCAAGGGCCCTTCGGACCAGAGCAGCCTGATTTTCACTCGACGAGAGTGGAGATCTATACAGAAGAACCTTCGATGGGCCCCTGGAAATATGCTTGGGACCAGGAGACACTAATTACGTTCTCCGAGAAATCCATAAGGGCACCTGCGAAAATCACTCTGGTGCTGATTCTTTAATTCAAAAGGTGATCAGAGCAGGTTACTACTGGGACAGCATGGAAAGGGACATCAAAGAATTCGTTCGAAAATGCGACAAGTGTCAGATTCACTGACTATTTCTCAAAATGGGTGGAAGCACAGGCCTATGAAAATATAAGAGAAAAAGAAGTAATCAAATTCATATGGGATCACATCATGTGCCGATTTAGGATCCCATTCGAGATAACGTATGAAAAAGGGAAGCAGTTCATCCGAAGAAAAATAACAATGTTTCTCGAGGATCACAAAATCAAAAGAATACTATCGACGCGCTACCACCCGTGTGCAAACGGTCAAGCAGAATCCACAAACAAGACCATCATTCGGATCTTGAAAAAGAAGTTAGAAAATGCAAAGGGAAAATGGAGAGAAACGTTGCCCGAAGTACTATGGGCATACCGGACAACCTCTAAATCAAGCACCGGAGAGACGCCATTCTCTTTGGTATACGGGTCCGAGGCTTTGATACCGATCGAGGTCGGGGAGCCAAGTGCCAGATTCTGACATGCCACCAAAAACTCAAACAATGAGGCCATGACCACGGCCCTCGAGCTATTGGACGAGAAGCGAGAAGCTTCACTATTCCGGATGGCCGCCCAAAAACAAAGAATCGAAAGATACTACAATCGAAGAGCAAACCACCGATATTTCAAAACTGGGGACTTAGTCCTAAGGAAAGTCACCCAAAGCACTCGAAACCCTAAGGACGGAAAGCTAGGCCCGAGCTGTGAAGGACTATACTGTGTCCTCAAAGTAATCAGCAAAGGATCCTACAAGCTAGGCACCATGGAAGCCGAGCAACTGCAAAGGATCCTTAGGTTTTAAAGCATGCATTGCGCTCTTTTTCCCTCGCGGCGGATTTTATCCCAAAACGGGTTTTACCAGCGAGGTTTTTAATGAGGCAACATCCATATGCTACTTAAGGAGAACTCACCAAGTATTCAAGGCTTCTCTTCGATAAACCTCGAATACTGAGGGGCATCCCCCTAGGAAATCACTAAAATATACCAAAGAGGGTCTCGACAGGAAAATGATATATCGGGCCAAACGGCCGAATGAACCGTGTCCGCATAGAACAATCGGACCCTTGATAGAAAAACTTGTATACTTGTACCAAGTAATCAGAGAGTACCTTCTGTCAAAACATTTTTCACATCAAAAAAGTTTTCCATTTTTACAGGAGACGGCACCAGGGCCAAACATTTAGCGAGCACACAGGAACTGTCCTCAACAGTCACTCCACCGAGTCGCCAAAAACTCGAAGTTGTAAGACCTCAGGGCAGGTAACTTCAAACTCACAAGCCCTCCACAAGGCAATATCAACAGCATAAGCCCTCCTCGAGACAACATTTAATTCTGACTCGGGGACTGCCCCCAACAGTCGTCTCATCAGGTTATCAAATTCGAAGCCATAAGACCTCAGGGCCGGGAACCTCGAACTCGTAATCCCTCCATGAGGCAACTTCAAAACTATGAGACCATAAGAAAGGTAGTACCAACCCAAAGCGTAAGAGCCCAAGTCGCGCACTACACCTAAAGGTTGTACCAACCTAAAGTGTAACAGCCCAAGCCGCCAGCTAGTCGTATCGACCATACGCGTAAGAGCCCAAGTCGGCAGCTACAGGTCATACCAACACAAAACATAAACTGCACATAAAGTCAAGGCTATATATCGAACTTTTAAGACCCAAAAAGCATACCCTCGATATAGACGCCATGGCTATCTCACTTGGGGTCTAAAAGGTTATGGTCAAACACTATGACCATCGTTATAAGGCTTCGACCAAATTAACGCAACTCGGAGATGATAGACTGTTGTCATAAAATCACAGGCCTCCATTTTCTTCGAAAAAATTTGAAAAAAACCGATTAAAGGTTGTGACAACCTAAAGCATAAGAGGCCCAGTCACCAGCTAGTCGTATCGACCTTACGCGTCAGAGCCCAATTGCCAGTTACGGGTCGTACCGACACAAAGCACCTCAGGGCCAATTCAAGAACTTGACGATCGTTGAGCTCGATTCGAAACCCAACTCGGAGACTAAGCCCGATATGTTAACTAAAGCGCCCCAGGGCCAAAAAAGCGTAAGATCCCAAGTCGCTAGCTAGTCGTGTCGACCTTACGCGTAAGAGCCCGAGTCGCCAGCTATGGGTCATACCGACACAAAGCGCCTCAGCGCCAATTTGAAAACCTAAGGGCCGTTGAGATCAAGTCGAAACCCGACTCGGAGACTAAGCACGATATGGTTAACTAAAGAACCTCAGGGCCAAAAAAGCGTAAGACCCCAAGTCGCCAGCTAGTCGTATCGACCTTACGCATAAGAGCCGGAGGCGCCAGCTACAGGTCATACCGACACAAAGCGTCTATGGGCCAATTTAAAAACCTGAGGGCCGTTGAGCTTGAGTCAAAACCCGACACGGAGACTAAGCCCAATACAACTAACTAAAGCGCCTCAGGACCAAAAAGTGTAAGAGCCCAAGTCGCCAGCTAGTCGTATCTACCTTACGCGTAAAATCTTGAGTCGCTAGCTATGGGTCATACCAACACAAAGTGCCTCAGAGCCAATTTAAAAACCTGAGCACCATTGAGCTCGAGTCAGAGCCCGACTCAGAGACTAATCCCGATGCGGTTAATGAAAGTGCCTCAGGGCCAAAAAGTGTGTAAGCACCCGCTACATTAAAGGTTGTACCAACCTTAAGCGTAAGAGCCCAAGTCGCCAGCTTGAAAACCCTCAGGGCCAATTTGTAACCCCAAGGGTTTCATCTCAAAGTCCAATTCGCCGGGCTAGCTACCAACAGGTAAATCAAAGTAAAGAATATTTCATATATATATATATATATATATATGTATGTGTGTGTGTGTGTGTATTACAAATACATATTTAAAACACTCCCACAGGAGTCTTACGCAAATAACAAAGCATAAAATCGATTCTACTCTCGGGGCCAGCTCCCTCAAACGCCCCTCAAGCCCGCTCCCCCGGCGGCCTTCAAGTATCATCATCAGCTCAAGAAGAAAGGAGAAACTTGGCACCAATCTCGTCTGCCTCGGCATGCTTTACCCATTCCCAGAGGTCAAAATCCCTATTAATGGTTATGTCCTCGAGGGTCTCCCTCCGGGACTTGCATCGGGAATACTATTTTCTCATCCTCTCTCTGTTGAAAGCTCCTCTTTGCTCGGTCCAAGCATCAGCATCATCTTTTAAGTAAACGACCACTTCCTTGTCGACCTTTAAATTTACTAGATCATCTTTGAGGTTGAGAAACCTGCTCGACTGGATAAAGATGTCTTTTCGGGCATTACGAAGTCGTATCTCGAGGGCAGCAGCCTTGCCCGAAGTATACCTTCGACTCAAGGACCGAGTCCCCTACAGACAGTTATCAACCACCACCGATCGCCCATCAATTACAGAAACCTAAGGGTTCATTTTAAAAGTCCAAAACTTCGAACCAATTATCAACATGCATCACATTCTATTCCGAGACGCAAAGAAAAGACAAGAAATAAAAAAAAATAGAGGCCTCTATATAGTAAAGATTCACAAAGGTGTATTTTACAAGGCTCATGTCTAGAGGCCTTGCATGAAGAAAGAGCAAGTAAAACCCTAATCTACCTCATTTGAGACCTAATATGTCATTATTGTCGGGACTTCGTCTCCCCCCACCTTCCGGGGACTCTGTCTTCATCAGGCCCCTCGGGACTAGCATCCTCACGGGCCCTTTTTTCTCTTCATCTCTGGCATCGGCTTCGTCTTCAATTTCATCTGCCTACTCTCCAAAGACATTATTCCAAATCTCCTAGAGGGCCTCCCCCTAAGATTTTCACCGGGCATGCTTACTGCTTTTTCGGCCTCGATCGAAAGTCTCCCCCTCAGCTCCTTCTGAGCATCAGTAGCATATGTAAGAAGATGCCCATTACATATATGTTAAGTTACTTGGACTCAGGTTCAGGGAAAATAAGAATTGGTGAATCATTTCTCAACATCATTATTTATCTGCTACACGAGAGCGCATCTCCAAGTTATCTTCTCCCCGCTAAGGAATAGCCCGACTAGCCCTATCAATGGCTATATCTCCTTCAGATGGAGGAATTTTTTACTGGTGCTGCTTTTTCCAACAGGAATCAACCTTTGCCTCTTCATTACCGGTCGTCGGACCAATATATCGAGGCATGGTTTCGCTACAGCCCGCTACCCACAAAGATTTATCAGCCTCAAGATCAGATGATATTTCATAAGGTATAAGGGGACACTCCTCAACGCAAGGGGAAACTGTCATTTCGCTTTTAGAAGAGCATGGAGGAAAAGGGGTTTTCTCTTTTTGAGGGACCGTTTTAGAAATCTTAGACGTAGCTGCATTGGCCATATCTGCATTAGCGTTTCAGAATGAGAAGAAGAAAACTGGCGAAGAAAGCAGGAGCTACTAATTGGGGGTTTTGAGGTGTCGTGAAGGATGAATATTTGAAAAGGAAGGGTTGAACTATTTATTGAGTTTTTATTTTTCATAACATGTTAAAGAAGTAGAAAAGGCGGCAAAAGCGGTTGAGGGGTCTTTTTTTTTTAGAACTGTGCTCTGTGCAACCTGCCTATCACATCAGTTGGTGACCTCATGTGACTGACGTCATGATAAAGATATCGAGGAGCCAAGAATTCCAGACCGTTCCTTATCGTTTCATTCTAAGGAACGCGGGGACTGTCTTTATATGGATAAAATCAGAGAGCCCAATTTTACGGTCATCTCGACGTTTAGAAGGCTTGAAAGCCCGAGCTTTGATATCGATACACGTCAAAGGTCCTCAATCTCGAGGCAGTATGTATCGTAGGTCCTCGATCTTGAGGCCGTGCAAATCAAAGGTCCCCAGCCTCAAGGAAATACACATCGAGGGACGCCCCATCCTCGAGGCAGTACAAGCCAAGGGTCGGCATGGAAAGGCGAGAAATCCGCTAGGGGCACATGGTTATAGCTGACAAAATACATAGGATAGTACACGCCCGTACCGTGGCATTAAATGGTTGTACCAGCCATTTCTCTTTATATTAAATAGTTGTACCAGCTATACTTCTTTGTAATGATTACACATGTACTATGTTGGGATTCCTCTTCTTATATAAAGAGGATCCTTGTCACTTTGTAACAGACAGGATATACTATACAAAAACAAGAACATTCTCTGCTCTCTAACGAAAACATTCTCAATAATTGTCTCATTAAATTATTGCTTCTCATTTATTGTGTTCTTGAGTTATTCTTCACTTATTGCTTATTATTGATCATAAATAGGTCAACCTTAAGGCATTCAATACTGTTATACCGTCCGATAGCCCCTAATCAAGCTTCTCGACCTCGACCTCGACCTCGACCTCGAGGCCTGCTCGACCACCCTCGAGACTGGCCTCTTTAATACCTAGTTTCGCAATCTAAGTCGTTTCGCACTTATATCATTTTCTCGCTTCCTACTTAGTATCTTCTGTCTAAACAACCCGTATTAAAATAGATCACATATTCTTAGAACCACATAATCATATATAATTGTAATTACCATTTTCAAGGTAAACAATATATTCTTGTGTATCTTCTTTTTGTGTGATATGGATTGGACTTGTAGAATGTAACTGCGCCATGCAGATTGTCATATTGAGCTTGTGACTACGCATGGTGTATTGTGATATTGAGCACGTGGACACACTATGCGGATATTGATATTGAGCTTATGACCTCGCCTGGCGGATTGTGATACTGAGCATGCGACCACGCCATGCATTTTGTTATATTGAGCTTGTGACTACGCCGAGCGAATTGTGATATTGAGTATGTGACCATGTCGCACATATTATGATGTTGAGCCTATGACCACACTAAGCAGATTGTAATATTGGAATGTGAGTTGCCCGTGCAACACGTGAGTTGTCTGTGTGGATCCGAGAAATTGTTATTATTGGCACGTGAGTTGTCCATGTTGTTGCTATTATTAGCACATACGATGTTTGTGCATCGTGTGCGTATGGTCCATCCCCCTAGGGTCAACTTTTCATGTCTCTTCGTAATAGTGTACACGATGTATGAGGAAAGTTTATAAGTTGTTTGGTTAAGTTATGGAATCTTTATGGAAAGACCGGCAAGTGTTTGAATTGGTTATTGCATTTCATATTTACTTGCAATTTCCTTGGTTTTTACCCAACTTATTTGCATATCTTTTTTATATGCTAGATTATCAACTAAGCAAAGTACGTTATGTAATTGTTTGCACCAAGGTGGCTTTATCTGCGATTCATGACATGATCATTTTCTGTACTTGTTGGAATTATAAAATGTACCGACGATTAGCGAGTATCATTTATAATTCTTGCTTCTATTACCTCGTCAATGTTAGTTATGATACTGTTGAGTACATAGGGTCGGTTGTACTCATACTACACTTATGCACCTTGTGTGTAGATCTTGGAGCTAAGTTGTGGATGCAAGAAGTTGGCATTGAAGACCTTCTTCTCGGATATAGCTACAACTTGCCCTTGGTAGCTTCATATTTGTAATTTGTTTATGTATATTCCAAACAGATGTTGTATTTATTTTCATACTAGCTTTTTAAATCTATGTCGTAGTGGCTCATGATATGTATGACTAATCCTTGGGTTGTTGTATGGAAATTCAGTTGTTTCACTTATTGATTTCCTCTTATTTTCATCAAAATTGTGTTTATTATTATTTGTCTTACATAGCGGGTTGGGTTAGGTGCCATCACGACTAGGTGGATTTTGGGTCGTGAGAATTTGGTATTAGAGCTCTAGGTTCATAGGTTCTACGAGTCATGAGCATGTGTCTAGTAGAGTCCCACTAATCGGTATGATGATCTTCATACTTATTTGCAAGAGGCTACAGGGCATGTAGTAAGAATTCCTATCTTTCTTTCCTCATCGTGCGGCATTGAATCATCTTGAATTGTATCTCTTTGAATTACTTCCATCCACTCGTATGTTTTCTTGAGCACTCGGTATCAGTTGTGCATCAACAGCTTGTGATGTCATGGATGAGGTGCGAGATGTATTTTTTGTGTGAGAAGATTTGCTAGTCTATAGGACTTGAGGCCAGGTTTAGACCGCAGCTTGGACTCGGTAGTTTTAGTTGTGTGAGTAGGACTTATATGTCCAGTATTATCCCTAGGAGTGGGATTGATGGATCAGTGAGTGATTGGATAGCTATGTTATGAGTACTATGTGAATGTGTAATATGCTTAGATAAATTGGATATGACGAAGGATTTTTTCTTTGGATTTGAAAGGACTATGGATGCTTGATTTATGTCTCGAGGTGTTGCACATTCACGAGTTTTGGGTATGTGGAGGGATTATTCAGTTGTACATTTGAGTAATAAAGTAGATTTTATATCTTGCTGACGAGTTCAAACTCGTAAGCTTAAGTGATTGCGTTGTGGTTGTGACCATGATAGGGCATCGAGTGATGCCAGTTCGAGGCTAAGCAAGTGAGTCATCTCTTGCAGGGTGTTCTGGGTTGTGGGATCCGTATGATTTTTTTTGTGAAGAGTTTTCTTTCTACCAGTGGATTACATTTGTTGCAATTTGAGTTCGGACCTCTTAATTGGATTCGCGACCGTCGTAAGGGTTAATATGCGCTTAGAAGGCGATTTGAGGTGCTTTATGATTAGTGCTACATTACCTTATGAAGGATTTAGTGTGGTTAAAGTGCAGGATTATGACAATTATGGAGTAAGAGTATTGTGGGTTATCGGATGTTAAGTTTTATGGCTTCGAGCCATGTGGGCGAGTCTACTATCAATGAACAGGTTGCATAGTCATGTGCTATGTTAGTTTTGGTCCGAGGCGTATTTGTCGATCAGATATGACTTGAATGGGGTTGGCTTCGAGGTTAGTGTGGAGAAGGAATATTGCAAGATGCATGATGCATCACACTTTATTGATATTTTATCACGACCCCAAGTCACAACTGGCCGTGATGGCGCCTATCGTAATACTAGGCTAGCCAATTTACTGAAAATAATCAAATGATTTTCTATTTAATACATCAAATATCCGAATTTTCCTAATAATTTTGTTTCTTAAGCATTTCAAAAACAATATAAATGATTAGAACATCTAAGCATTGTCCTAACATCTGGAGTCAACTGTCATGAGCATCGAAGAAGTGATACAGTCTAATATAAATCCTTTACTACAACAAGTTTGTGAATGTAAAATAAGACGATAGAGTAGGAAGGAGAAAGAGTAGGTTGCAGACGCCGAGCAGCTACCTCACAATCTCCGAACAAATGCTCCCAATGGGGTAGCTCAACTATCGCTCGGCTCCGGTACCTGAATCTGCACACAAGGTGCAGGGAGTAACGTGAGTATGCCAACTCAGTAAGTAACCAAAGTATCTAAAACCATGAGTGTAGTGACGAGCATTTATAAATCATGTAAATTCATATAATAAGTGATTGTGGAAATAAGTAAATCAAGTCATGAATTTACATTTTCGAGTGTTTCATAAAACTCCAGTTTCCATTTAAAAATCTCGTATAAAAACATTTATCATCAGAGGCTCAGGGTAAAGAAGAGTGAAAAATAGTAGTTTCATAAAAATATAAGCCCCTCGGGCACAGTATCACTCATAATAAAGCCTCTCGGGCAAACCTCTCAGTCACTCGTGACCCTACTCTCATAAGTCAATGCTCACACTCAGCACTCTCACTCATCAGGTACCATATAACAACTGTTGCGGCGTGCAGCCTGATCCAATACATACATATATATATATTGGTGCATCGTTCAGCCGGATCCATATAACATACGTTGCACCGTGCAACCCGATCCATATAACATACGTTGCGGCGTGCAGCCCGATCCATATAGTAGTCGATTGCGCTCATTATGGGTGTACAGACTCCTCGAGGGGCTCCTTCAGCCCAAGCGCTATATTGCTGCAGCGTGCAGCCCGATCCAATATATATATTGCTACGGCGTGCAGCCCGACCCATATATAATGTATACTGTTGCGGCGTGCAGCCTGATCCATATAATATATATATATATATATATATATATTGTTGTGATGTGCAGCCTCACTCAGTCATCCTCACAAGCCACTCGGGAAATTCATCTCAACTCATAAGACTCATCCCAAAATACTAGCCACTCAGGCAATTCATCTCAACTCACGGGACTCAGCCCAAAATACTAGCCACTTGGGCAATTCATCTCAACTCACGGGTCTAAGCCTAAAATACTTCTCAGAGTTTCAAAGCAGTGTGATAACAGTGAAAATAACAACAAGTAGGAAACATGACTGAGTTCATAGATGTTCTATCTGGATAGCGGGAAAATGTTGTAAAAGTACCCCTGAGGGTCTAAACAGGTCGGCACAAGGCCCCAAACATGGCTCACAGCCCATAAACAAGTATAAACTTCTAAAAGACAGGATGTCGTTGGGTTTCAAATTGAATACACGGCTTAATAATCGCTACGAGACGGACCAAGTCACAACCCCTATCGGTGCACGCCCACACGCTCGTCACCTAGCATGTGCGTCACCTCATTTACCAAAACAATATCAAATAACGGGGTGTCATACCCTCAGGTTTAGAGTTACAATCGTTACATACCTTAAAACAACCCAAAAACTATTCCGCGATGCTCTTGCCCCTCGAATCGGCTCCCAAATACTCCGAGCCTATCACAATCAGAACAATAACATCAAAATATGCTAGGGAGACGAACCCCCACAGATAACTAACAAAACTAGGCACAATTCCCGAAATTGGCAAAATCCGAGCCCCAGGCCCACGTCTCGGAATTCTATAAAATTTACATCACTAGAATCCTCATCCTCCCACGATTCTACACATACCAAGAACACCACAATCGGACCACAATTGCCCACTCAAATCACCAAAAGAAATTTTCCAAATTTTCCTCCCATTTTTCCCAACTTTTCTACTTTAATTCCTCAAATTTCAGGCCTAATCCGTCACAAAATAACATGGAAATGAGTTTTTTCTCCTTTAATTTGCTCCCAAACTAGCTCAACCCGCATGCAAAAATGGAAGAAATTCCCAAAATTTTGTGAAGGCACTTACTTATACTTTCTGCCCAGCTAATGTGCACCTGCGGACCATTTTTCACACCTGCAGACCCGCACCTGTGCAATGCCACTAAATGAAAAAACTCTGCACCTGCAGCTTCCTCCAACCTAGCCTCTTTTTTCACCTGCACCCATACCTTCGCACATGCGGCAATCACACCTGCGACTCCCCTTCCGCAGGTGCGGCCACACCAGCAAGAAGATACCAGCAGCAATTTTGCTGCGATTCCTAAGTCCAAACCTCCGCTAACCATCCAAAATCAATCCCGATCCCTTCAAGGCCTCAACCAAACATACCAACACATCCCATAACCTCATTCGAACTTAGTCGAGCCTTCGAAACACCAAACAAAACTCAAAAACACTAAAATCACATCAAATTCAAGCCAATAAACTTTGAAACTTCTAGATTTCGCCAATGATGCCGAAACCAACCAAAACACATCCGATTGACCTAAAAATTTGCACACATATCCAAAACGACAGTACGAACCTGCTCCATCTGTCGGAACTCCATTCCGACCCCGATAGCCTATTTTCCCCTGTCGACCAGAAATCGCCAAAAACTAACTTTCGCCAATTCAAGCCTAATTCTAACCGGACATCAAAACTTCATTCCGAAAACACTCCTAAGTTCCAAATCACCTAACTAAGCCATCCGAACCATAAAATCTGCAATTTGAGGTCGTTTACCAATAAGTCAACTTTCGGTTGACTTTTTCCACTATTGAACCAAGATAAGAGACTAAGTGTCTCATTTCTCTCCAAAAATCGCTTCGAACCCGAGCCAACCAAAATAACTCAACGTAATGAAGCTTAACCACATATAATGAAGTAAAAATGGGAGAATCATCATCCTCCCATGATTCTACACATACCAAGAACACCACAACCGGACCACAATTGCCCACTCAAATCACCAAAAGAAGTTTTCCAAATTTTCCTCCCATTTTTCCTAAATTTTCTACTTTAATTCCTCAAATTTCAAGCTTAATCCGTCACAAAATAACATAGAAACACGTTTTTAATCCGGGAAACTTACCTCCACTGAAGACTCTCAAATTCCTCCTTCAATTTGCTCTCAAACTAGCTCAACCCGCATGCAAAAATGGAAGAAATGCCCAAAATTTCGCGGAGGCACTTATTTATACTTTCTGCCCAGCTAATCCACACCTGTGACCATTTATTGCACCTGCACACCCACACATGCGGTCCCAGGTGCGCACCTGCGCAATTCCACTAAATGACCAAACTCTGCACCTACGAGTCCTTTTTCGCACTTGCGGCTTCGCAGGTGCGGCCCATGCCTCGCACCTACGGCTTCCTCCAACCTGGCGTATTTCCGCACCTGCACCCTGACCTTTGCACCTGAGGCAATCGCACATGTGGATCCCCTTCCACAGGTGCGGCCACACCAGCAAGAAGACACCGGCACCAATTTTGCTACAATTCCTAAGTCCAAACCTCCTCTAACCATCCGAAATCAATCCCGAGCCCCTCAGGTCCTAAAACAAACATACCAACACATCCCATAACCTCATTCGAACTTAATTGAGTCTTCGAAACACCAAAAACAACGCAAAAACACTAAAATCACATCAAATTCAAGCCTATAAACTTTGAAACTTCAAAATTTTGCCAATGATGCTGAAACCAACCAAAACACATCCGATTGACCAGAAAATTTGCACACATATCCAAAGTCACATCACGAACCTGCTCCAAATGTCGTAATTCCATTCCGACCCCGATAGCCTATTTTCCCCTGCCGACCAGAAATTGCCAAAAACTAACTTTCGTCAATTCAAGTCTAATTTTACACCGAACATCAAAACTTCATTCTGAACACACTCCTAAGTCCCAAATCACCTAACGAAGCTTTTCGAACCATAAAATCTGCAATCCAAGGTTGTTTACCAATAAGTAAACTTCCGGTTGACTTTTTCCACTATTGAACTAAGATAAGAGATAAGTGTCTCATTTCTCTCCAAAAATCGCTCAGAAACCCAACCAACCAATCTAACACAATGTAATGAAGCTGAACCACATATAATAAAATAGAAACGGGGGAAATGGGGCTAAACTCTCGGAAATACCGGTCGGGTCGTTACATATATGGTAATCTTTGAGTGATTTGGGTTCGTTATTTGTGGCAGACGTAGTGTGCAACGTGAAGGGATTCACTTGGTTTCCTAAGGTGGGGGTTACTTTTTTTCGGTGTTTGCGTGCTAATGGGGCACAAGTTGCTCGGCTCGTTTGGGTGGTGCGCTGGAGATTATAGCAGAGTGGATGACTCTTGAGAAGGTTCTAATGAGTTCAAGATCATATGTAGTATTCGAGGATATCCTGGATTTGTATATGGCTAAGATCTGAGATTTACATATGATGGTGCCAAGACGAGGTAGTTCTATATCATTTTTGTGATTCTACTTTTATTTTTAATTCCAACGACCCGGGATTTCACCTCCCGCGGTGATGGGGTGTTTGGAATTTACCCCTACCTTGTTTATTATAAAACCAAGAAAGATACAATAGGAGGGGGACATAAAAATCAAAATCTCCCGATAAATTACATAACTGGAAATCTACAATTAAGACATATATAATACATATAGTAGATCCAACAATGGAGCCATATGATCATATATCTGTTATACGTGCTTATATGTCCAAAAAGAAAATAAAACTCTTTTCGCCGCCTTGTGGACACAAAAGCACTTTAAAGGCATACAAATAAAATTAGCTACCTTACATCAAAAAGCAGACTATCATCTCGCAACAAAATGGTTCTTGACAGCTTTATGTCTTAGATTAGGCAATTGTATCATGTCAAGTTTATAATATCTGAAAGCTTACTTAGGTATATTAATATCATTGAAGATCATAATCTCATGTATCTCATGTATCTCTGTAGAAATTACTAATAACCATATTGTGAGTTGATCTTACTTGTGTGTTGTTATGTTCCATGTGTTACTCTCCTATGCGAAAAATACATTGTTAGATTTCTGACTATTTACACACATGATATGGTTCTGTTTGGGCCTTGTGGAAGAATTCGAGCGTGATGGACCTTGGGTGTTGAATGGTTGATTTTGCCTTGGTTATGGTCTTCCTGTTTGTGGTATATTGTGTTATCTGTTTCTCCGTTATGATCATGCACTTCACATTCTTTTTGTTGATATGCATGTGGTTGCCTATTGTGAGCATCATGGCTCAAGGTATTCCATGTATACCGGTGTTTGGATTTGGTCACGCGTTGCAAAGGAGTTATTATGGGGTACAACCTTTGTGCTTATTTCGTGTGTTTTGTTTCTCCTTTATGGGATGGGTTCATAGCATCGCGCTTTGTGGTGGTATCTATTAGGCTTGCGGGATGGTTCTATTAGTTAGTTCTCCTTCCATCATTGATTACATTTGAGTGGTTTCTTGTTTGGTGCACGGATTTCACGGTATGTGGTATTGGTGTTCCATGCCGGTCGAGAAACTTGTACTAGATGAGATGAGGTTGTTGGACTTGAAATGAGTGCTTTCGGATGTGACTAAGGTGTGTTAGGAAGAATAATGTCGTTATTCAACTTAGAATTTGGAATTTGTTCTTATCTGGCAAGTAAGCCCTATGACATGTTGATCTGACGAGTGGTTATAAGTTTTTTCATGCTTCTATCATCCTTGGTAGTGTATGAAGGTTCAGAACGATGTATTATTTGATATGAGATATCTCGCTGGTACCAAGTTTGTTAATAAGTAGTTTTATGGTCAGAAGGTATTACTATCAGTACGTGAGTTATGTTGTATATCATGGGATATGATTATGGCTTTAATGTTGCTTGTTTAGACTTAAACAGTTTCTTGATGCGCAAATCGGGTCTTATAATTTTGGATGTTGGAGATTAGGTTCCAAGGTTTATGGATTGAGGTTGAAGAAAGAATCTTTGATTAGGTAGTTTTGACATGATTATACGGATTGGGATGAAGTGGTATCACCCATGGGTAAGAGTATGGTGAGTTTATACAGAGTTTTGATGGCTAACTCTTGGCACATTCGAGGATGAACATTGTTTAAGTGGGGGAGAATGAAATGACTCGGCCGGTCATTTTGAGCATTTGCATTTTCATTTGGTGTTTTGATGTCGTGAGTAGCTTCATATGATGCATTATGACTTGCATGTATGGTTGGTTTTGTTTATCCAGTGGTTCAGAGTTTATTTGGAAGAATGATTTTCAATTTGGAAGATTTAAGTTGGAAGAGTTGACCAAGTTTGACATTCATTTATTTGACCTTGGATTAGAGTTTTGATGGTTTAGGTCCATATGGTTATTTTGGAATTAGGCGTACATCCGGATTTGCATTTCGATATTTCTAGATGGTTTTGGCTCTAAGTGGAGAAAGTTGGAATTTTGTAGATTTGAAAAGTTTATAGATTTGGTTGTGAGTTGACTTTGATGTTATCGGGTTCGGATTGTTTTTATGGGAGTTGCAATACGTTCATGATATAATTTGGAACTTGTGTGCAAAACTTGAGGTGATTTCGAGTTGTTTCGACGTGTTTGGCATAAGTATGGAATTTTGAAACTTGAAATATTCATTAAGATTGAATTGTGGTGCGATTTATGATTTTGATATTATTATGTGCGATTTGAGGCCTTGAGTAGGTCTTGTTATGTTTTGAGACTGGTTGGGGCTCGGGTGAGCATCGGGATTGATTCGGGCCATTTTCTTTCATGTTTGATTGTTGGTTTCCCATGATTTCTTGTGATGGTCTGATAAGCATCGCGATAACAAAGTGCGATTTTGATCTGGGTATATTTTCTCATCGCGTTCGCGATAGGAGGTTCGTGTTCGCGGAGGTTGAGTGGCATGACCCATCGCATTCGCAGAGATGGTTTGCGACCGCGGTTTAGTGGGGGAGCTGAGGGAATTTGTCTTCGCGTTTGCATGGACGTGAAGGCGTTCACGTTGTCGGTATAGAGAACGCGTAGTGCATTTTTCACAGTGCTATTTTTGTGTATCGCGATCGGGAGGGTACGACCGTGAACGCATAGGGTACTACTGGGCAGTGCTTATAAGATATCATATTCGAGGGTTTTACTCATTTTATCACATTTTGAGTTTCGGAGATCGGATTTAGGCGATTTTGGAGGGGATTTGTCCCGACCCAAACCTATGTGTTGCAACAAGCACCCGGTACCTTACTTAACCGAGTACCAACATAACATATCTTTCTTATTGTAATTTAATTGGAAAATGGGCCAAACGGGCCGTCACGGGCTAACCAAAATAAACATAGGGGAATACTCAATATACTATGACCCAACCTGATATAAAAGCTTATGCATGTGATATACGGGCCTATAAGGCCAACATGATCATTTGTAAACACAAAACATAGGCCGGCAAGGCCAGACAAGCATTTGTATACATGACATCTATCTACAAGCCTCTAATAGTACACACTTAACATAAAGGTCGGGACAGGGCCCCGACATACCGAACAATACGTGTCTAAATCATACTGACCAAACAATCAACTCCGGAGCAAATGGAGTGCACCAACATCTTCCGCTGAGCTGATATCCTACTTGGAGGACTCTAGACCTATCTATCGGGACCTGCGGGCATGAACAGCAGCGTCCCCAGGAAAAAGGAACATCAGTACGAATAATGTACCGAGTATGTAAGACACATAAATAAGTACATAAAAGACATGGAAGAAATATAGAGTAAATGGCTCAACCTGTAAGTCTGGATAACCCTATAAATTATGAAATACTTATAGTGTCATGCATATGCTTATGAATATCATGTCGTGCATAGGTACATGTGTTCATAACATCATCAAGCCTCTGGGGGCATCCCATCATATCATCTCGGCCACTGTGGGCAAAATCATCAACGTATACCAGCTGATCAGGTGGTGGTGCGTATATAACGCCGTAACCTTTTCCCATATCCCATATACATATATATACATGTATATGTGTATATAACATCGTCTTTTCATGGGTCAACGTACATGTATAAATGAATGCAATACGTGAGAAATACGTCAATAAAATCTCTCGGAATGTCATAAGACCATTATATCTCTGATTAATATAATGAAACAAACTTTATCGACTTACCTTAACATACCTGAGTCGATTCTCTTGGCAATCCCTTTAACACACATTAATTGCGACGAAACACGTAACGGCGAGATCGAAATAAGGAACAAAGTATGAAATGCTCAAAGCAATAACATTGCTATTGCAAAATCATCTTTGTTGAAACACTTTCTCAAGAAATTTAGAATCAACATTAAGTAATGGAAAGCTTGCTGAAAATCTTCTTAAGAGTTTAGGATTAATGTTACATGAAATTGGAAAGCTTGATTTAAATGTTCCTTAAGAAATTAGAATATATTATTAATTATGAATGTTATCTCTAATATTTGGATAGGCCCCACACTCCAGGCTTGGTGTCACTTTTCTTTGTCAAAGTGTGACACCTTTCCACCTTATTTAATAGTCATTAGTTAGATAAGGAATGCTTGCCACGTTGGGGAGGGGTATGTCTTATCCCACTCTTTAATTAATTACCCAATAATTAATCAATTACCGACATAATTAAGAATTATCTCAAATTACTTAAAATACTACTCACTTTTAATACATTTTATGTACCCTACTATCATGGTCATGAGGTATCTTGTGTGGCACTAGTCCATAAATACCGGGTATTTTAGACCGGGTCGTATTTTATCCCAACATGTCAAACTTTGATAAAAATTCATTTTCTTTGATTTACTTACCCTCTCACCTTCACGAATTTAATCATCGCTTGTTTGAAATAACGTAATACTTATAATCTCATTCCCGAACTTAGGTGATCAGCTGACGACGAAACTTTAAAGTATGAAAATACGGAATGTAATATCTCATTTCCGAGTTTATATCATTTATTTATGGCGTACTTCCTCGTACGAAAACATGGGGTGTAATAGCATTCCCCCATTTGGAACATTCATCCTCGAATGTTGACTGATGCACTTATCATTTTCATGATTTATGCCTTCTGAATACTTTAGTACTCTTCTTGACATCTAGGAAAATTTCTGTGAATAATTCTAAAGTCTAGGGCATTCCCCCCTTTAGGCCTCTTCTCACACCATGACTTATGGTCAGAATCCTCCGATCTCATAACTGTTGTTACCTTATATTATACAGTCTGTACGACTTTGACCTTGTAAGTGCGCATATGCAACTCTTTTCCCCTTTTTCCTCCAGCTTTTTGCCAATATCTAGGCCTCACATTGTAAACATATACAGAGCTTGACAAGATATCCCTCTAGGAATCAATAGGTATCCTGGAGTTCTTCGTTCGGTGCTTTGTTGAAGTTACAAATATTGCTATACCTTATTTCATAGATTCGTTTATCCATCCGTATGACTTTACTGCTATAACTCTTACTTTGATTTACCATTACTGAGGTTTTCTGCCAAACTCCAGGTTACTCTCGTTGCTTATCCTATATGTATAATTCTATGTCCTTTAATGCTTCTTCATTACAGTTCATCTTAAGAATGACGGTCTAATCCTACATCATACTTTGTGACTTTTGTCCAATCATTGTTGATTCACCTTAATTTTGATCTATCATCTATCACTGATAACATGATATCTTATGTAACTCTGCTGCTAGGGCTCACGTCTCATCGTGGAACATTTGAAGTGATTTTCTTGATCCACCTAGGGGCAATACGACACTATACTTCCATAATCGTATTTCATAGCATCCCAATGTGATTTACCCTACGTGGGTATTTTAATCTTGTATAATTCATGAAATCATTACTCCATCGAAGGAAAAAACGTCATCCTTCATCTATCTTAATTATACCTTCATTATACTACCAGGGTAGCATTCCATCTCCTTTAAATGCTGCTAGTCTTAGACTCATTTGAGTTCATTCAGGCAATACTGAGGTTTCAATAACTTAGAGAAACCATCAGCTCTCTTGTTTTCATGGGTTAATCCTGAAGACTTATCCATTCTCATCACCTTTTCACTCTCCCTTTCTTATCCTTACTCCTATTTTCCTAAAACCTTGTCGTTTTATCATACTTGAGCTTGCAACCTACACACAGTCATTTACACTACTCGCAACTTTTCTTCAACTTGCTTGCACCATAGATTTCCGTATGTTATTTTGGAACATCAAGTGAGACATCACATCGTCTCAACTCTTCTTGTACTCTCTTAACTAAACCTCTCGATACCTAGAAATCATAGGCTGGAAGATATGTTACTGACGATGCCTCTATCATTCCCGGATACTGAATTCTCCTGCTTCTAGCCTTTTATCCAAGTATGGACTATTCTCAACCTTCTGCTTTTGAGTATCTCGTATGTTGTTCACCTATACCTTACTTACCATAAAGTCTCACATCACATCTTCTATCTCTTTCATGACCTCCCCTCCACATAGGCTTGGACTTGCTTTCATGATGAGTAGGCTTGTTATGCTTTGGCCCTTCTGTGGGCTTTTATCGAGGAAAGCAGGCTTGATAGGGCCAAGTCTTCATTTGTAGGACTTTGATGGTTCATGTCATTCATGTAGGCTTGGGTCTTTCATTCGGGCCCTATTGGGGCACCCTGTGGGCCAATGCGTATAAGCTTGGGCTTTCTTAACGTGGCTCATTTGACGACTCAGTACATGGATGTCACGAATCTATTGGCATAGAATATGGAATCTTTTCTACGTAAGCTGGTTGTGCAAAGTTTGTTTGTTCATACAGGCAGTGTGATTTTGGGATCTTTTGTTTGCTCCGCAAGGTAGTCAGAGCCAGCCAGTTTTTCATTAAACAGNACCCTATTGGGGCACCCTATGGGCCAACTCGTATAAGCTTGGGCTTTCTTAACGTTGCTCATTTAATGACTCAGTACATAGATGCCACGAATCTATTGGCATAGAATATGGAATCTTTTCTACATAAGCTGGTTGTGCAAAGTTTGTTTGTTCATACAGGCAGTCTGATTTTGGGATCTTTTGTTTGCTCCACAAGGTAGTCAGAGCCAGTCTGTGTTTTATTAAACAGGCATGATAGTCTTCAACTGCACAAAAGTTGTGCGGAGAACTAGTAAGAATTCTGCCTGCCATCCAATTCTTGACGCATGGCGAGAATTCACATCCACGTCTTGAACTTCTATTCTAATACATGCACCTTTTTACACAATCTCGTGAGAGCTTCATACTAACTTCTTATGAGGTTGGGACACATCTAACTGGCTTTATCGTAGAGCCGTTATAGAATATGGCTATTTTACTATCTCTCCTGTACCTATGATATTAAGAGTGATTCTACAATGTTCTCAATCATGATGTCTATAACTTTGTGGGTCCAATAAGTAGACTCCTAATTTACTTAGTTGATATAACTCTTTAGTTTCCTCTTCCTTCTGATGAGCCTTTATGTAGGATTAGGTTATCTTCCCATATGTGGCTCATGGCATTAGTTATTACTTTAGCCATTCATGGACACTATGAAAAACCATGATACGATCTTCTAATGATTACATCCTTTGTCTATGACCTGGACCCAATTCCCTTTTTTTAAACTTATACTAGAGTCTTCAACGTCTAATCATTAATCGAATAATTCCTTTGGCTCCATTTTAGCTTTCTTCAAACGTAAGCAATTGCTTTTCCTGGTCTTTTTGCCCCTTGTTACGTGCATACTTAGCTTATCTGAGTTCTCGCGCATGCCGAAATTTTTGTGCAACTCATATGGTCTAGAATATTACTTTTGGTTTTACTCCCCGCTCATTAGCCATGGTAGGTGCATACAATTTTGTAGTGGGATTGTTGCTACAAAACCATTTCCTCTTTAGGTCACTATGCTTTGGTTGGAGCCTTCTTCCTTATTTACTTAGCTAGTCTTTCATTGTAGCACTTGGAGGGGACCCTCTAACTCTTGTAAAGCTACGAGCTTATTACATCGTATACTTGACGGACCTTTTTGATGTCCTTCCTTGCCTATAATTATCCGTAGTTATTTACCTCCACGCCCTTATACTTGTAGGACTGCTTCTGAACTGATATTTTGACTGTCTTCCCAATGGCACTCTCTTTTATTCCTGTAACTTCATATGGTACCTTTAACTACCCCCACTCCTATTTGAATATATCTTAAGTATTACCATGATATTACTGCTAGGTTGAATTCACTATATTGGGCTTTACTATGTTTATCTTGCACGATCTCCTGATTCATCGATAACCACCTGTCTAGCCACAACTTGGCTCTTCCTGAATCAACTGCTAATTACTCGTTGGCCCATTATCATGTTAATATTCCATGTAATCTTCTTGGGTTATTCCTTTTGTCTTAGCTTACCTCTTGCACTGGCTCCTTATTTATCAATAACATTCCAAGCAGGAACCTGTACATCCTTTCCTTGACGTCATGCTTGCATAATATTCTGGAATCGTAGCATGTCTGTAGGATTTGGATAAGTACAATCTCATTCCTTTTTCATTTTTATCGCATTCTTCCTTTACCATTCCATAGTCACTAGAAGCATTTAATTATGACTTAATGCCACATCACTCCATATTCCCATCCCCCCCCCCCCCTTTGGG
>ML431104.1:182238-197166 GCA_005239525.1 Nicotiana knightiana
CCCCCCCCCCCCTTTAGGGGAGTACTAAGAGTTGGAGCCACGAGAATCTACCTATAGATTCTTACCTCTTCATCTTTGGCTTCTTTTCACATCATCGATGACCCTTACTTTCCTTGCGGTAATTCTTCTGTACCAAGGATAACAAAATTCCTTACTCACGATGGTGGCACCTAGTGTAACTGGCACACACAGTTACTTAAGCTTAAGTTTGCTCACATTTCTTGCTTTAGGGAATCGTCTTCTAGAATGACCTTTAAAGGGTATTATTCTGTCATCCATTCTATTATTGTCGGAACGCAATCTCTGAAGTTCTCATGATGCCAACTATTATTGAATCGCTTAGTACCTAATTCATGTTTAGTTCATCTTGTTAACTAGTCCACACTGATTTCTATTACTCTAGGGTCTAACTTTTCCTTCTGGTAATCACCTTAGAGTCACGAACTTATTTCTCGAAATGAGGATATGACTTTATGGCCTATACTATTTTGTTGTGTCAAGGCCTGTCACCTTTCATCTTTTCCTTCCCTTGACTATAGACTCTATAATACTGTCATTTATTCTTATTTTATCTACCATTGTTATCCATGTATCACATCTTACTCATAATTCTTCATTAACTCTCTTCTTATTTCCCGCTAGCATCTATGTCTATTACTTTATTCTGAAAACCCAAACAAGAAATTCTTTTTTTCTTGCAGAATTACCTAACATTCTTTGAATTACCTAACATACTTTCTCTACTAGGGATGGGAGCCACACTAAGGTAATATTTATCCCTTCAAGTCTTCCAGTTCCTATCTTTGTAGTACTCATATCTAGTTGTACTATTTTAGAGTGCACCATCTGGGTGTCTCACAAGGAGATCTATTACCACATTTTCAATATCCTTCGGAAATGTCAACTAACGCCAACATTCCATCCATCCTTTTTGGGTCACTCTAACCCCAGCCGGATCTTGATATTTGTCCTTCTGTTATACTACTTTTGTTAGCTTCCATGTTGCATAAATGATATGGGTATGGACAATTGTACATACCTCTGCTACTGTTGAAGGTAACTCAAAATGCTTATATCTCCCTTCCTGAATGGTAAATAATGATAATCTTTATTAATTGGGTACCTCGTACCGTTCTTCACCTTGCTTCTATTACTTGCTGAAACTTGTGTCCACCTTCCGATTCTGTTATTCCTTTTTTTACCGTAAGAGTGGATAAGTATTCTTGCCTTAAACCTCCTTATCATAATCATGATGCAAAATCGAGTTCTTCTGACTCAACACTTCCACAATTATATCACTTACCGACCATCTTTCTAAATGTAGGCATCGTTGTATTACGAATAAGATAGAATTTAGAAAATTGAGTTCTTACAACTGAGCTCTACCACACGATCTAGGGTAAGAAGAAAGAGTGACAATTCTAAATGCCTCGTAGCCTCCTGCTTATAAATGTGGTGCACGACACACCCGTAAACAAGACTCTACTAGACACGGCTTGTAAAATCCCTAGGGCAGACCCGCTCTGATACCAATTTTGTCACAACCCAAACCCGTGCGCTGCAACGAGCACCCGATACCTTACTTAACCGAGTACCAACATAACATATCATTCTTATTGTACTTTCTTGGAAAATGGTCCAAACAGGTCGTCATGGTCTAACCAAAATAAACTTAGGGGAATACTCGATATAGGATGACCCAACCTGATATAAAAGCTTATACATGTGATATACGGGCCTATAAGTCCAACATGATCATTTGTAAACTCAAAACATAGGCCGGCAAGACCATACAAGCATTCGTATACATGACATCTGTCTACAAGCCTCTAAGAGTACACACTTAACATAAAGGTCGGGACAGGGCCCCAACATACCGAACAATACGTGTCTAAATCATACTGACCAAACAAGTAACTCTAGAGCAAATGGAGCATACCAACATCTTCCGCTGAGCTGATAGCCTACTTGGAGGACTCTCGACTCGTCTATCGGCACCCGCGGGCATCAAACGTAGTGTCCCCAGGCAAAAGAGATGTTAGTACGAATAATGTACCGAGTATGTAAGGCACATAAATAAGTACATAAAAGACATGGAAGAAATATAGAGTAAATGACTCAACATGTAAGTCTGGATAATTCAGTAAATGATGAAATAACCTTTTCCCATATCCCATATACATATGTATACATATATACGCATGTATAACGGCGTCTGATGATGGGTCAATGTACATGTATAAATGAATGCAATGCGTGAGAATTACTTCAATAAAATCTTTCGGAACGTCATAAGACAATTATATCTTTGATTAATATCATGAAATAAACTTTATCGACTTACGTATTTTCTGAGATATATGAACAGACGATGGAATAATAAGACATATGGAAATTCAAGAACATAGACATCTCTAATACTTCTATGAATAGAGTCATTTATGGAAGTTTGCATTTGCACGTTTCGTTCGTGTCGTATAGATCATGCCAAAAAGAAAGAACGGATAGCCTTAGCAGACCTGAGTCGATTCTCTTGACAATCCTTCTAACACACGTTAATTGCCACGAAACACATAACGGCGAGATCAAAATAGAGAAAAATCCGTATGAAATGCTCAAAGCAATAACGTTGCTATTGCAAAATCATCTTTGTTGAAACTCTTTCTCAAGAAATTTAGAATCAACGTTATGTAATGGAAAGCTTGCTGAAACTCTTCTTAAGAGTTTAGGATTAACGTTACATGAAAATAGAAAGCTTGGTTGAAATGTTCCTTAAGAGATTAGAATATATTATTAAATTATGAATGTTATCTCTAATATTTGGGTAGGCCCCACACTCCAAGCTTGGTGTCACTTTTCTTTGTCAAAGTGTGACACCTTTCCACCTTATTTAATAGTCATTAGTTAGATAAGGAATGCTTGCCACGTTGGAGAGGGGTAAGTCTTATCCCACTCTTTAATTAATTACCCAATAATTAATATATTATCCATATAATTAAGAATTATCTCAAATTACTTAAAATATTACTCACTTTTAATATATTTTATGTTCCCTACTATCATGGTCACGGGGTACCTTGTGTGGCACTATTCCATAAATAGCGGGTATTTTAGATCGGGTTGTATTTTATCCCAACATGTCAAACTTTGACGAAAATTCATTTTCTTTGATTTACTTACCCTCTCACCTTCACGAATTTACTCATCACTTATTTGAAATAGCATAATGCTTATAATCTCAAAATAATCTCATTCCCGAACTTATGTGATCAACTTATGACGAAACTTTAACGTACGAAAATACGGAATGTAATATCTCATTTCCAAGCTTATATTAATTTATTTATGGCGTACTTCCTCGTACAAAAACATGGTGTGTAACAGGATTTTAACGACTTGGATTGGGGTAAGTGTTCTTGATAGGGTTATGATTATTAATTGTGATTCCATCTTTGATTTTTGCATTTGATTGGTGATCCTAAAAGGGAAATTAGGTGTTTTTTTTTAAAACTTTTCTAATGTAAATAATTGGATTTTGAATGTCGATTTGGATTCTGATTTGGATGAAACTAGTATGGTTTCACTCGTATTTGAATGGGTTGTCATAATTTGTGGGGTTTTCTGGTTTCGAGGTGTGGGTCTGAGTTGACTTTTTGGGTTGACTTTGAGTATTTAATTAAAGATTCGACCTTTATCATTTGGGTGTCGTTCGTATGGCTTTATTTGATGTTTTTGAGTTGCTTTTGGCTGGTTTCGAGCCGTTCGGAGGTTGATTCGTGCGGGTGGCGTTTCTAGTGTATCGATTTGGCTTTCTTGATATAATTATCTTACCTAAACTTGGTTCAGGCACTAGTTACTTGAGTTATTTATGATAGCTACGTGATATGGGTGGTGCACATATGTGGGGTTGAGCCCAAGTGCGACTAGGGTATTATTCATGATCGGGGTAGTGTTTAGGCTATGATATGCCTTGGATTGATTGCCAAGCTTCCTGCTGCGATGAGTATTATATTTGTACAAATGTTTTGAGCTATTTAAGTCGTGTTTGAGGTTACATAGATGTTAATCTCCTGATTGAACTTGATAATTACTACTTTCGTGATGTATTTGCCTGACTTGAGCTATGATGGCACACTCTTCACATTCATACACCTTAGCATGTCACTTATACCAGTCCAGGAGTATGAAATTTTATGTTTAATGATCATGTACATGTATTCTTATATATCCTCTTTCTATGTGAAATGGATATGACTAGTAGAGCATGACCATGTTGTGCGGATTATGATATTGACCATGTGGCCACGTGGGGCAGATATTGATATTAAGCACGTGACCACATCGTGCAGATTATGTTGTTGAGCACTGACCATGCCGTGCAGATTGTGATATTGAGCTTGCGGCCATGCTGTGCGGATTGTGATATTGAGCACATGACCACATCGTGCAGATTGTGATATTGAACATGTGACCACACTGGGTGGATTGTGATATTGGAACGTGAGTTGTCCAAGCGGATTCGAGATATTATCATTATTGGCACATGAGTTGTCCGTACAACACGTTGTCACACCTTCTTTTTTCACTACCCCCGGATTAATGAAGGGTAATGAGGGAGTTTTTCCAATTAAAAGACATTATTCAATTTTGGGGATTTATTATTATTTCAGAGTCGCCACCCGGATTTTTGACGATGTTCCGGGACACCGTTTTGTTTTAAAATCCCGAACCGTGGAAATTTTTACTCTGTTTTAATTTGTCTGCGACCAGAAATCCGAGTAAGGAATTATGTTAACCCGGGAGAAGGTGTTAGGCACTCCTGAATTCCGTGGTTCTAGCACGGTCGCTTAACTATTAATATCTGGCCTAATTATCTAATTATTTAAATATTTTAAATCTATTGTGCTTTTTAGCCTTTTTTTACTTTTAAAACCGCTTGTAATATTTATGGATTTATCTTAAATAAGTCACGATGTCGTGCACTTATTTGTGTTTGGACATATTATAACTATGCCACATGAAACGCACCCATAATTACAACATGTGATTTTTATTAGTTTGAAGTTTAAGACGGGGACATGAGTTGTCGCACCCGAATGTAGATTATGGTTTTTTGAAGTAATATTTGATTGTCTACTAAATTTCAAACTAACAAAAGTATTCTTCAACCTATAGTATGTGTAGAAGATTGTTTAAGCCTAAATTCACTTAGTCTAAAGGACGAACATTTGGGTTATGGCCGCATTTTAGCCCAATTTAACCATTTAACCCTTTGGCCAATCCTAATTGTGGCTAGTTATAAAAGAGATAAAGCTATATAATTCTATAAAGGAAACATGCCAACACATGGGGTTTTACACGAGATTCAACAAATTACTAAGCTACAAGTAAAACATATTTTTTTAAAAAGGGCAAGTGCACACTTTTAGCTATAGTAGAATATTGAATTAACGATTTTCATCAACTTCAGGTAGCCTAGATACATGCCTTCATATGTATTGAGTCTTTGTACGAAAGCGTTTGTACATTTATGGTTGTGAATTCGGAAAGCTTGAAAGATATGAGATGAATCGAAAGAGTTTTGGATCTCATATTCTTGTTATGTATATTTTTTCAAAAGTCGTAGAATCTGGAACGATTATTTTCCAGAATCTTAGTGAATGTTTACAAGGAGACTTATCAGAATACAAACTCATACGAAATGCCTTTAAATAGCAAAATTTATATTTCTATATTTCGAAATTCAATAGAGGTAAATTAGACAATTTTAAGGTAGATCACAGGGGGGGTTTTTTGAGCAAAAGAGAACTGTATTGGGCCATTTTCAGTAAATTGGATCAGTTTTGAGAGAATTTCGTACTAGTAAGAAACAGGGAAATAAAGCTAAATGCTAATTTAGAATGTCCAGTCTATATTTACAAACCTTAAAGTCTGTGGAGACAATTACATGGCTATTTACTATGAAATATAATTTTCTAAAAAAAACTAAATAAATAAACTATCAGCTGCTGCTCCTGTGCAAGCTAGCAGCACTTCGTAAACCCCAAACCTGTATTTTCATAAAACTTTCTCCAAAAAAAAGTGAGTAGAATATTTATGCATTTTTTGGAGAGAATCTGACAATTAGGAGGCCAGACCTGCTCCCTTAATGCAACTCAACTAGGAAACTAAACCACATTTTTAAAATAAACTTCAAAGAGTTCACACATATCAGGAAAGATTCAATAGCATTTACCAGCATTTTTTGACACAAGATTTATCTATTTTTATAAGCTAACAAAAGAGAAAATTGCCTAAAACATCAAGAACACCAACTAGCATTCGCAACACCACATCCTCAGATTTGCATATAAACAAAAAGGAAACTCAAACACAAAACAACAGATTTACACAACAACATAGAACAGAAGCTCATATTTGAAATTTCATTTATAATAAGGTGTTACACACCTCAAAAGTGAAAAGGAAATAGCAGGGAGAGATCTGGAACAAATAAAAGTACGGAAACTGGAAATTCAAAGCTCAGCAAACAGCAAACCAACCAACCACAAATCAAAGTAAGAAACCCAGGAAAAAACAGTCACTTGAATACCAAAAAACTCGAGTAAAAATCAGGAATGAAACCTAGTTCTTCAAAGGAAGGAATCACAGCTACAAGAAAGACCAAGTTTTGAACTACTATTTGCACTCATTCTGTTGTGTATTTGTTTCTGGTTTTTTTTTTCAAGGTAATGAATAATTTCAGACCTTAAAATGGGTAAAAATCTATTTTTCAGAGGTGAAAAGGTTTCTAGTGTGTGTAACAATTTTTGGTAAAATCTGTGCAAAGAACTTTCTCAAAGCTATGTGTATTTCCAGATCTTTCAGTAGTCAAAAAAGTGTATTTTTTTAGTAATCCAAAAGTGTCTTTAGTGGTAAAAAGTGTGTGTGTATATAGGGGTTTTAGGATAGGATATTCTCAGCATATTCTTTATCCAATAAGCTGAAAATAGTACAAATGCAGTTGTCAACCCTATCCTTTTGGGACAGCTGCACCTATTCTAGAAAATTCTCTCTTTAGAAAATACTCTTTTAACCTTAAAAGTCTGATTTCCTAAACTGAGTTACCTAATGTACCCCTTCGAGTCCCTGAATTTACCATTAGGTAATCATGGTTACTCACTTGGGTTATTATTTAAACTTTGGTTAGTTAACCTTAGTTATGTTCTTTAGTCAACTATTAGTTGTTCTTAACTATGGTTGATGTCAGTTAGTTAAGGGTTAATTGATTAAGTTCCTATTAGTTAACTAGGTTTATCTTGTTAAATTAATGCAATTCAATCAACTTAATTCCTTAACCTAAGCTAACTGATTTGATTTGGTTAATCCAACTCAATTACTAAAAATCAGAAACTTGACTAACTATTAGGCCTAGGTTAACTAATTTGTTTTAGTTAATTAATCCTGAACTAACTATCTTAGATAGCTTTTAGGATTTAGTTAACTACTTACGAGACTATTAGACTAGGTTAAACTATTAAACAAGTGATTATAAGAAATTATTGCTAACTAAATTAGTCTTGATAAGTCTAGGTTAAACCATGACCAAACATTATTTTAGAACTGAGTTTTAGCCTAATTGGTTGATTAGTTTCAGGTTAATTAATTACTTTAGATTAATTAGGTTGAACTTCTTAGACTTAGGACAATTGTATTATTGCTTAGTTCAAATGTACACTTAATTAGTCACGTATAATTGTCTCTTCATTACCTAATTAAACTATTACTTGATCGATTAATCTAGGTGGATGATTAACCCTCAGATTATACTAAAAACAAGAGACGAATTAGGGTAATCAATCAATTGAAGGTGGGTAGTAGCATGTATAGAAAACGACGGTGAAAGCAATCTGAAAAACTAAGCATGAATCGATGAAGCTAACTATTAATTTTAACAAGTAGAACACCTAACGATTAACGATGATTAGTAGGAAGTCTTGAACGACTAAACATGATTTCCAAACGGTCAAGAATATGCATAACATGTTAACAAAAATGAAGGCAGTGTGAATCAAAGAAGATTATCCATATGAAACAGTGACAAAAAACTAGGCTAAGAAACATGATTATCAAAGAACCCTAATTACTAAACATGATTATCTGTTCGGGTCTTGAATTAATCAAGACGAAATAGCATGAACAGGTAAAGTAAAATAATAAAAGAAAAAACAAAAATCCAGACCTAAAAACAGTGGGGATTCACGATTTTAAACTGAAAAAAAATAGAAAAAACAAAGAACAAATAGAAAAGGAAAAAAACAGGGGATACCAGTGGAGTGATTTGGAGGAATTCCGGTGATTTTTCCAGAATTTGGCCGGACCCGTCGACCTCTAAAAGTGACCTTCACTCGCATGAATCGACGGCTCCTGTCAAGATCCATCGACTCATGTGAGTTTGAGTCACAGAGCCGCTTGGAATCATCTTCAACAAGATTTAGGGTTTCGTCAATTTCCAGATCCGAAATTACTCACAATCGAGTGATCTTTTGGGGAAACTAATGGTGTGACGGGGTTAAGGGGGAGGTGAGGACCGTCTGGTGAGAAGTTGGGGTCGATTGGTGGAAGTCCGGTTTTCGGAGTTTTCAGATTTGAAACTAATCAAAAACGGGTGGTTATTCGGGAAAACTAAGCCTGGTGAGGGATTAGGGATGAGCAAAAGGTTATAGGGTCAGAGTTTGGGGTTGATTGGAGAAGCTCCGCCGCCGGAGGCGATTTTCGGGCGGCGGAAGATGGTGGTAATCCTAGGCGGCTAGGGTTTGGGCCTTTGGAGAGAAAGAGAGAGACGGACAGTGGAAAGGGGGTGTTAGACTTTGTGAATGGGGTAGGGGGATGTTAGGACACTTAAATACTAAAGGGTTGTGGGGTTCCCAGTCGTTTGATCAAGCTTAATCAACGGTTGGGATGAAATCACTTAATTAAAACGGGGTCGTTTGGATAGGGCTGGGGCAGGCCGGGTGTATGGATTTGGGCCTGGGTGGAGTCTGTGTGTAGAGATAGGGATTGGGCCTGGGTATTTCTTGGCCCAGGTCCGATTTTGGCTCTCTTAATTAATTAAACTAATTAATCTAATTAAGTTCAAATCTAATTTAATCCAAAAATGTAGTAATTAATTTTAAACCTTATTTTTCATAGATTTATAGATTAATCAAGAACAAAACGACCAATTTTATATTCCTAATTAAATCTATGATTTATCGAATAAAAATGATTAATTTTTAGTAATTAGTTATTAAAACTATATTACGTTAAGTAACCATCATTCGTCTATTATTTAGTTAATTATAAATTCATAACTCCTTGATAATAGTGATGCAATTTCTAATAATTTTAAAAGATGAATTATGGATATGCAAAAAATACAAATCATTCACAATTAATCACTGAAAATCAACAAAAATTCAAAATAAAATTGATTGATTTATTGAGATTTTTATAGGACGATATGGCGAGTAAAAATCACGTGCTCACAGCTGACCCTCTTTGCTCGAAAACACAAAGAGTTTTCGGGAAAAGACAAAGTGAGCAGCAATAAACGACTTTTACCCATTCATATGTTCCATCGTGAAGCGTTTTTGAAAAGTTTGAGCGAACATTGCTTCAAAGGTTGCCTACATATCCTTGGCTATAAAGGAATCAGGTCAGTGTAGTTCTGGAAGTGTTGGTAGCTGGGACTACCGAGTAACTATGGTTTCACTGCGGTTGTTGCTGTTACTGCTGCTGATCTCCTTATTACACCCGAGTACAAAATGAAGGACTAAGTAAAACCTATCAGCTGCTAAATTACAAGATTCCTACCTAGGACTTGGTCTTGAGTCTTGATCTTTTGCTGATTCTGAATTGGATCCTGGTGTTTGTTAATCACATATACTGGTTTTGTCTTATCGTTCCTCGGATCGAAGCAGGATATACTGGACGGATGACTTCAATCTCGTCCTGAATAGTCCACATCTTCCCGGTTTGTGCACTTTGGATTCAATATTCTCTTTCTTCTTTTTGTTTTGTTATTTTTTGGGTCGAAACTCCTTCTTTTGGTCGTCTCGAATTCCAATGTCCTAGGAACGTAATCTGCACAAAAATCAAAACAAACGAACAAAATTTTCTGCCCCAATTTTCACTAGGAAAATTTCGTGAGTTATTGTAACAAACTCTATGCTACTTCATTATTGAAAAAAATGAAAAGCCATGACTAGTGCACCCGAAATTACTGCAGACTAGGGAGTGGATACCTTATATCTCAAAGCAAGATCAACTAGGGGTTGGAGACCCTATGTTTCAAAAATAAAATTAACGAGGGATTGTATACCCTATGCTGGAAAGGAAATCAATTAGGGAATGTATTCCCTTAGTTGGAAAAGAAATCATCAACCAGGGACCCTTGATTGGAAAAGAAAGCATCAACCAGGGAGTGTATACCCTTTATTGGAAAAATAAAACATCAACCAGGGAGTGTATACCCTTCATTGGAAAAGGAAGTGTCAACCAAGGAGTGTATACCCTTGATTGGCATCGACTACGGGAGTGTATACCCTGCGTGGGGAAAAGAAAGCATCAACCAGCGAGCGTATACCCTTGATTGGAAAAGAAAACATCAATCAGGGAGTGTATACCCTTGATTGGAAAAGAAAACATCAACCATGAAGTGTATACCCTTGATTGGAAAAGAAAACATCAACCAGAGAGTGTATACCCTTGATTGGCTTCGAAAACACCAACCAGGGAGTGTATACCCTTGATTGGCATCGATTACGGGAGTGGATACCCTGCGTCGGGAAAAGAAAGCATCAATCAGGGAGTGTATACCCTTGATTGGAAAAGAAAACATCAACCAGGGAGTGTATACCCTTGATTGGAAAATAAATCATTCAACCAGGGAGTGTATACCCTTGATTGAAAAATAAAGCATCAACCAGGGAGTGTATACCCTTGACCGGAAAAGAAAACATCAACCAGGGAGTGTATACCCTTGACTGGAAAAGAAAACGTCAACCAGGGATTGTATACCCTTGATTGGAAAAGAAATCATCAACCAGGGAGTTTATACCCTTGATCGGGAAAAAAAACATCAACTAGGGAGTGTATACCCTTGATCGGCATCGAAAACATCAACCAGGGAGTGTATACCCTTGATTGCGATCGACTACGGGAGTGTATACCCTGCGTCGGGAAAAGAAGGCATCAAACACGGAGTGTATACCCTTGATTGGAAAAGAAAACATCAACCAGGGAGTGTATACCCTTGATTGAAAAATAAAGCATCAGCCAGGGAGTGTATACCCTTGATTGGAAAATAAAGCATCAATCAAGGAGTGTATACCCTTGATTGAAAAATAAAGCATCAATCAGGGAGTGTATACCCTTGATTGGAAAAAAAATCATCAACCAGGGAGTGTATACCCTTGATCAGACGAGAAAACATCAACTAGGGAGTGTATACCCTTGATTGGAAAAGAAAACATCAACCAGGGAGTGTATACCCTTGATTGACATCGAAAACATCAACCAGGGAGTGTATACCCTTGATTGACATCGACTACGGGAGTGTATACCCTGCGTCGGGAAAAGAAAGTATCAACCAGGGAGTGTATACCCTTGATTGGAAAAGAAAATATCAACCCAGGAGTGTATACCCTACATTGCAAAAGAAAGCATCAACTAGGGAGTGTATACCCTTGATTGGAAAATAAAGCATCAACCAGGGAGTGTACACACTTGATTGGAAAAGAAATCATCAACCAGGGAGTGTATAACCTTGATCGGAAAAGAAAACATCAACCAAGGAGTGTATACCCTTGATTGGAAAAGAAAACATCAACCAGGGAGTGTATACCCTTGATTGGCATCGACTATGGGAGTGTATACCCTGCGTGGGGAAAAGAAAATCAACCAGGGAGTGTATACCCTTTATTGGAAAATAAAGCATCAACCAGGGAGTGTATACCCTTGATTGGAAAAGAAAACATCAACCAGGGAGTGTATACCCTTGATTGGCATCGACTACGGGATGTATACCATGCGTCAGGAAAATTTGTAATTGGGGATTGGAAGCCCCGTACTACTTTGGGTTATTTTCAACTTCAATTCTTCATCTCTTCTTCTTCTTTTATTTTATTTTTATTTTTTATGCATGCGGAAAAAGATTTCTTGGAGAAAACTTCCCTTTCTTTGGAGTCAATGCTGCAGAACTCCTTCTAGCCCTTGCACTAATTCTTTTGGTTGCACCTGCTTGTTGCATGGTTGCTTTCGAGTTGCACCTGTTTCCTTCAAACGAAGAACAATTCGTTAGTTTGAAATGGTGGTTGGTTTTGCGGCCTTGATTTTCAACTGCTTGACCTCTGTTCTTTTGATGAAGACCTCAAACATTTGCTTGTTTGCTGGGGATTGGGTTTGATCTCTAATCCCGGGGACCTTTTCTTTCTGGATGGAAATTGGTCACGTGGGATCCAATATCCTGGCTTTGTTTTGCCTTTGTAGGCTTTTCACTTGCCTTTTATTTTGGATTTCCAGAGTATCGGGGGGGAGTTTTGGCTCCTCAAATTCTGCTGCGACGGTTAGTCGTGTGGGACTTAACCTTTCCAACTTTATTTCCCCTTTATTGGCTTTTCACTTCTGACTTTTCTTCCAATTGTAACTTTAAGTCATTTGGAATACTTCGGCTTTTCAAACCTAGCGAATATGGTTAGCCACGCGGGGCTCAACCTTTCAACTTCATTCGCCTTTATAGGAACTTCAATTTGATTTTCTCCTTTTAAGGTTTTGAGTTTGAATCATAGGCCATTGTGGCCAGTCGGGATCGACTCGATGCCCCTGACGAGGTTGGGTGCCTTTTGCATATTGACCCGCGTCAAACGAGAGCCCTGTAAATCGGTCTTGCCATCTTTTCTTTGCCTTAGTTTCGGAACAGATTTAGACCGAAAGTGATTCAAAAGAAAAATAAATGACAGAATGGACAATGAATTTAAACAAAAGGCGTCCCTTTCGGGGAAAGGAAATAAGGACTTATCTGGAGTCTGTGCGGACTTCAATGAACATGACATGCCCTTTGGACTGGATGCCTGATCTGTGTAAACCGTCCAACTCTCAGAAATTCATCATGACTAATACCTCGAGATTCAGCAGCATTGCCTTGGACTGTATCCATGTCAGTGACCCATTATCCTTTTCGATCAGTGGCGCCCTTTGCGGGTTTGCACCAACTAACCTCTCCCATTTCTCTTCTCACCATCGCCTTGTAGTGCTCTTTGCGAGTTTTCACTAACAAGACTCTCTCATTTTTAATTTCTCTGCTTACCGTCGCCTCACGGTGCCCGTGTGGGTTTTCACCGATAAGACTCTCTAATTTTGTTTCTCTCATTTGCTTGCACCAGATTCGACATTGTATCCTCCAACTTTAAGCATGTTTACCAATTGATTGGAAGGACTTGAACAGGGTTTTGGTGAGAAAAATTTGTATTGAATTACAACTTTGGAACCTCTTCAACGAAGTTATCACCAAATAATATAACATCTGCCCCAGCTTAAACTCTTGGGGAAAGGTGGATTTTTATTTTGGTGTGACTGAACCCCAGGGAGAGGCTGCCTGCGTATCCTTTCGGAATCAAGTCGAACGTAGTTCAGGGTGCTTTTGTTTTTTTTTCGTTTTTGATGATTTGATTTTTTTTATTTCATTTCATCATTTTTTTTTTTTTTTCAACACTCTTTTTTTGTTTTCCAATAACACTTTCGGGTTCCAAAGAGGGTAATCAAAAAAGAGTAACCAGCTCAAAAGGTTTGCAAAAGAGTTAATGGTGTTTGGGTAGCGAGAATGAAAGCCTTCGTTATCCCAACCAGAGACATTTAAAAATATATGTGGAGGATCAAACATAGTACCTTTTGACAACATCTGCATTGACAGCCATTTCGGGGTCATTTCCTTCGATGTCCCCCAGGTATAACGCTCCTTTTGGTAGCAATTTCCTTATGATGTATGGACCTTTCCAGTTTGGGGCGAATTTTCCTTTCGCTTCTTCGTGGTGCGAGAGGATACGTCTTAAAATGAGTTGCCCTACTTCGCAGTTCCTAGGTCGCACATTCTTGTTGTAAGCGCAGGCCATTCTTTGCTGGTATAATTGTCCGTGGCACACTGCGGCCATTCTTTTCTCATCAATCAGAGTTAATTCCTCCAGTCAGGTCTTGACCCACTCATTGTCCTCAATTTCTGCTTCGACGATAATCTGAAGGGAAGGAATTTCGACTTCCGCGGGTATTACGGCTTCAGTGCCATAAACCAATAGGTAAGGGGTAGCCCCAATCGATGTGCGCACGGTCGTGCGATATCCCAACAATGCAAAAGGAAGCTTTTCATGCCATTGCCTGGATGTTTGAATCATTTTCCTGAGAATTTTCTTGATGTTTTTGTTTGCTGCTTCAACGGCGCCATTGGCTTTGGGCCGGTAAGGGGTCGAGTTGCGGTGTGTTATCTGGAACTGTTCACATACCTCCCTCATCAAGTTACTGTTTAGATTCGCGGCATTGTCGGTAATGATAGTTTTTGGTATACCAAAACGACAGATGATATTAGCATGCACAAAATCCACCACCACTTTCTTAGTGACAGCTTTGAACGTGACGGCCTCGACCCATTTTGTGAAATAGTCGATAGCAACCAAAATGAATTTGTGCACGTTTGAGGCCCTTGGCTCGATTGGCCCAATGACATCCATTCCCCAGGCAACAAATGGCCAGGGCGCCGACATAGGGTGCAGTTCTGATGGTGGTGCATGGATTAGGTCGCCATGTATTTAACACTTATGGCACTTCCGGACGAAACTGAAACAATCTTTCTACATTGTCATCCAATAATATCCAGCCCGCAAGATTTTCTTTGTGAGGACGTACCCATTCATGTGGGGA
>ML431105.1:0-39958 GCA_005239525.1 Nicotiana knightiana
GGGGTTCGGACATATATATAGTCAAGGCTGGGGGAGTTCCCAACTGTTTGATTTAACTCAATCAGTGGCTGGGATTGATTATTAATTAAAAGGGGTCGTTTAATGTAGTAGGGGGCTGGCCGAGCAATGGGGTTGGGCCTGGGTCATTTTTAGTGTAGAGATAGGTTCTTGGGCCTGGGCAAGTTAGCCCAGGTCCAATTTTCAGCTCTTTTTTTAAAAAAAAATTCTAAACCAATTAATTAAATTCAAACCTAATTAAATCCAAGAATGTGGTAATTAATTTTAAACCTCTTTTGCACAGATTAATTAAGAATAAAATAATTAATTTTATACTCCTAATTAAGCCTATGATTTATTGATTAATTTTTAGTAATTAGTTGTTAAAACCCATATTTCATCAAATAAACACTATTCGTCCATTTTTAATTCAATTAATTACAAATAATCAGTTCATAATTCTTTGATAATGGTGATGCGATCTTAATAATTTTAACATATGAATTATGAATATGCAAATGCAAACAATTCAACAATTAATCACTAAAAAATTTAACAAAAATCCGTAAAATTAATTTACTTATCCAATTTTGTCGGAGTATTTAGTAGGTGAAAAATTACATGCTCACAGCTGCCTCTCTTTGCTCGAAAACACGAAGAGTTTTCGGGCAAAGACAAAGTGAGCAGTTATGGACAACTTTTACCTGTTCAAATACTCCATGCGAAGCGTTTTGAAAAGGTTTTTGACCGAACTCTGCTTCAAAGGTTGCCTACATATCCTTGGCTATAAAGGAATCAGGTCAGTGTAGTTCTGGAAGTTTTGGTTGCTAGGAATACCGGGTAACTGTGATTTCACTATGGTTGCTGCTATTATTGCTGCTGATCTCCTTATTACACCAAAGCAATAAAATGAAAGACTAACCAAACCTATCAACTGCTAGTTAGAAGATTCCTATCTAAAACTTGGTCTTGAGTCTTGATCTTTTGGCTGACTCTGACTTGGATCTTGATGCTTGTCAGCCGCAGGTGCTGGTTTCGTCTTATCATTCCTCGGATCAAGGCAGAATATATTGGACGGATAAGTTCAATCTTGCTCTGAACAATCCATATCTTCCTCGTTTCTGCGCTTTTGGATTCAATCTTCTCTTTCTTATTTTGTTTAATATATATATATATATATATATTTATCGAAACTTTTGTCTTGAGTTCCAATGTCCTAAAATTGTAATCTGCACGAAAATAAAAACAAACGAACGAAATTTTCTGCCCCAGTTTTTGCTAGGAAAATTTCGTAAATTATTGTAAGGAAATTCTACATTATTTTGTTATTGAAATCGGTGAAAAGCCGAGAGCAGTGCATCTGGAGTTATTGCAGACTAGGGGGTGGATGCCCTAAATCTCAAAGCAAAATCCACTGGGGTGGCAAAAATAAAATCAACTAGGGATTGTATACCCTATGCTGGAAAAGAAAAACATCAATCAGGGAGTGTATACCCTTAATTGAAAAAGAAAAGCATCAATTATGGAGTGTATGTCCTTAATTGGAAAGGAAAAGCATCAATTAGGGAGTGTATACCCTTAATTAGAAAAGAAAGACATCAATTGGGGAGTGTATACCCTTAATTTGAAAAGCAAAACATCAATTAGGGAGTGTATACCCTTAATCGGCATCGACTAGGGAGCGTGTGCACCCGTGTGGGGGAAAGAAAATCAATTAAGGAGTGTATACCCTTAATTAGAAAGGAAAAGCATCAATTAGGGAGTGTATACCTTTAATTGGAAAACCAAGACATCAATTAGGGAGTGTATACCCTTAATTGTAAAAGTAAAACATCAATTAGGGAGTGTATACCCTTAATTGAAAAAGAAAAACATCAATTAGGGAGTGTATACCCTTAATTGGAAAGGAAAAACATCAATTAAGGAGTGTATACCCTTAATTGGAAAAGCAGGAGACCAATTAGGGAGTGTGTACCCTTAATTGGAAAAGAAAAACATCAATTAGGTAGTGTATACCCTTAATTGTAAAATCAAGACATCAATTAGGGAGTATATACCCTTAATTGGAAAAGAAAAACATCAATTAGGGAGTGTATACCCTTAATTGGAAAAGAAAAACATCAATTAGGGAGTGTATACCCTTAATTGGAAAAGAAAACATCAATTAGGGGTTATATACCCTTAATCGGCATCGACTAGGGAGCGTGTGCACCCGTGTCGGGAAAAGAAAATCAATTAGGTATACCCTTGATTGGAAAGGAAAAACGTCAATTAGGGAGTGTAAACCGTTAATTGGAAAAGCAGGACATCAATTAGGGAGTGTATACCCTTAATTGGAAAAGAAAAACATCAATTTGGGAGTGTATACCCTTAATTGGAAAAGAAAAACATCAATTAGGGAGTGTATAACCTTAACTGAAAAAGAAAAACATCAATTAGAGAGTGTATACCCTTAACTGAAAAAGTAAAACATCAATTAGGGAGTGTATACCCTTAATTGGAAAAGAAAAACATCAATTAGGGAGTGTATACCCTTAATTGAAAAAGTAAAATATCAATTAGGGAGTGTATACCCTTAATTGGAAAAGAAAAGCATCAATTAGGGAGTGTATACCCTTAATTGGCATCGACTAGGGAGTGTATACCCTTTGTCGGAAAAGGTGGAGCCAGGGTCTGAAGACCCTATACCACTTCAGGTTTGAGCTGTTTTCAACACTTCTTCTTCTTTTTTTTTGGAATGAATGCGGGAAAGGATTTTGGAGAAAACTTCTCTTTTGGAGTTGTTGTTGCAGAGCTTCTTTTAGCTCTTTGCGCCTTTCTCTTGGTTGCACCTGCTTTTTGCACGGTTGCTTGTGAGTTGCACCTATTTCTTATTTCAACAAAGAACAATTTGTTAGTTTGAAACGGTGGTTGGTTTTGCGGCCTTAATTATTTGAACTGTTTGATCTCGGCTCTTTTGACGAAGATTTGAACTGTTTGCTTGTTTGCTGGGGATTGGGTTTCCTTTCCAAACCCGGGGACCTTGGCTTTCCAGATTTCGTTGTGGTGACCTGTCACGTGCGACCCAACATTTCAGCTTTATTCTGCATTTTTAGGCCTTTCACTTGCTTCTCTTTTGGATTTCTGGAGTATTGGGGGGAATTTTTGGCCCCTCAAATTCTGCCGCACTGGTTAGTCTCGGGAGACTAAACCTTTCCAATTTTACTTCGCCTTTATTGACCTTCATTTTTGGTCTTTCCCCCTTCTTTAATTTAAAGCAACGGGAGCACTTTGGCTTTTCAGACTTTGCCGAGAGGGTTAGCCACGTGGGAATTAACCTTTCATTTCAGTTGCCTTCGTAGTTGTTTTGATTTGATCTTCTCCTTTCAAGGGTTGTGTTTACAGCATCGTCTATTGCAGCCAGTCGGGATCGACTTGATGCCCCTGATGAGGCAGGTGCCCTTTACATGTTGGCTCGCGTCAAATGAGAACCCTGTAAATCAGTCTTGCCATCCTTTTTTGTCTTATTTCAGGAATAGAGTTAGACCGAAAGGGATTGAAAAACAATAAATGACAGAATGGATAATGAATTTAAACGTGAGGTATCCCTTTCGGGGAAAGGAAGAAAGGACTTATCTGGAGTGCATGCGGACTTCAATGAACATGACATGACTTTTGGACTGGATGCCTGATCCGTGTAAACCGTCCGACTCTCAGAAATTCATCACAACCATCACCTCGAGATTGAGAAACCTTGCCCCGGACTGTGTCCATGTTAGTGACCCATTATCCTTTTCGATCAGTGGCGCCCTTTGCGGGTTTTCACCAACTAACCTCTCTCATTTCTCTTCTCACCATCGCCTTGTAGTGCTATTTGTGAGTTTTTGCTAACAAGACTCTCTCGTTTTTAGTTTCTCAGCTTACCGTCGCCTCACGGTGCCCGTGTGGGTTTTCACTGATAAGACTCTCTCATTTTATTTCTCTCATTTGCTTGCACCAGATCCGACACTGTATCCTCCAACTTTAGACATCTTTGCCAATTGATCGGAAGGACTTGAACAGGGTTTTGGTGAAAAGAATTTGTATTGAATTACAACTTTGGAACCTTTTATGCGAAAACATCACTGGACATAACATTTTCCCCAGCTTGAACTCCTGGGGAAATGTAGAATTTTATTTTGGTGTGACTGAACCCCAGGGAGAGGCTGCCTACGTATCCTTACGGAATCAAGTCGAACGTAGTTCAGAGAAACATTTTGTTTTTGTTTTGATCTTCTATTTTTCTTTTGTTCTTTCTTTCTTTTTCTTTTTTCATTTTTTTAAATAACACTTTCGGGTTCCAAAGAGGGTAAGCAAAGAAGGGTAACCGGCTCAAAGAGTTTGCAAAAGGGTTAATGGTGTTTGGGTAGCAACAATGAAAGCCTTCATCACTTCAATCAGAGAACATTTAATATTACATGGAGGATCAAATGTAGTACCTTTTGACTGCATCTGCATTGACAGTCGTTTCGGGGTCATTTCCTTCGATGTCCCCTAAGTATAACGCTCCTTTTGGTAGCAATTTCCTTATGATGTATGGACCTTTCCAATTCGGGGAGAATTTTCCTTTCGCCTCTTCGTGGTGCGGGAGGATACGTCTTAAAACAAGTTGCCCCACTTCGAAGTTCCTAGGTCGCACTTTCTTGTTATAAGCGCGGGCCATTCTTTGTTGGTACAACTGCCCGTGGCACACTGCGGCCATCCTTTTCTCATCAATCAGAGTTAATTGTTCCATTCGGGTTTTGACCCATTCATCATCCTCAATTTCTGCTTCGACAATAATCTGAAGGGAAGGAATTTCAACTTCTGCGGGTATTACGGCTTCAGTGCCATAAACCAATTGGTAAGGAGTAGCCCCAACCGACGTGCGTACGGTTGTGCGATATCCCAACAATGCAAAAGGCATCTTCTCGTGCCATTGCCTGGATGTTTGAATCATTTTCCTAAGATTTTTCTTGATGTTTTTTGTTTGATGCTTCAACAGCACCATTGGCTTTGGGCCGGTAAGGGGTGGAGTTGCGGTGTGTGATTTGGAACTGTTCAAACACCTCCCTCATCAAGTTATTGTTCAGATTCGCAGCATTGTCGGTAATGATAGTTTTTGGGATACCAAAACGACAGATGATATTAGAATGCACAAAATCAACCATCGCTTTCTTAGTGAAAGCTTTGAACGTGACTGCCTCGACCCATTTTGTGAAATAGTCGATAGCAACCAAGATGAATCTGTGCCCGTTTGAGGCCCTTGGCTCGATTGGCCCAATGACATCCATTCCCCAGGCAACAAACGACCAGGGTGCTGATATAGGATGCAGTTCTGATGGTGGNTACTTAGGAAGAAACTGCTGACAAGCCTTCTGATGGTTCTCTTTTGGTCTCAGTTGGCCTGCTCTGGATGTTCTTTTTTCTTCAAGAATATTTTATTATCATGATACCATGGTTGGACCGGGTTCTACTTCGACTGTGTTGCAATAACCATGTTTTTCCTTGATTTGAATCTCCAACGGGTCTATGTGAACATTACCCGGATATGGCATCATTGCAGCTAGGGTGGCCAGCGCGTCAGCCAACTCGTTGCGGCATCGAGGAATATATCTGAACTCGACATCTTCGAATCGCTTGCTAAGATCCTCCACATGCTGTCTGTAGGGAAGGAGCTTAACATCTCGAGTTTCCCACTTTCCCTGAGCCTTCTTGATGATCAAATCGGAGTCCCCCATGATCAATGACTCTTCTACATCCATGTCAATGGCCATGTTCATGCCCATTATACAAGCTTCATATTCAGCAGTATTGTTTGTACAGAAGAAACAGAGGCGGGTCGTGGCAGGATAGTGTTGTCCTGTAGGCGAAATCAAGATTGTCCCAATCCTAATACCTTTTGCATTGGATGCTTCGTCGAAGAACATTTTCCAGGAGTCAGTGCCTTCCGAGATTACTTCGACGGAATTGACTTCCTCATCCGGAAAATAAGTGCTCAATGGTTGGTATTCATCATCAACCGTATTCTCAGCTAGATGATCGGCCAATGCTTGAGCTTTCATGGTTGTGCGGGTGACATAGACAATGTCGAATTCTGTGAGCAAGATTTTCCATTTTGCTAATCTCCCGGTGGGCATTGGCTTTTGGAATATGTACTTCAAAGGATCCAACCTAGTGATGAGGTAGGTGGTATAAGCCAACAAATAATGTCGGAGTTTCTGAGCAACCCAAGTTAGAGCGCAGCAAGTTCTTTCCAACAGAGTATACTTGGCTTCGTAGCTTGTGAACTTCTTGCTCAAGTAATATATGGCCTGCTCTTTCTTCCTGGTTGCGTCATGTTGCCCGAGAACACACCCAAAGGAATTTTCCAACACTATCAGGTATAAGAACAAAGGTCTCCCTGGTTCTAGTGGGACTAGCATTGGCGGATTCGACAGATATTCTTTGATCTTGTCGAAAGCATCCTGGCATTCGTCTGTCCATTTGATGGCTGCATCTTTATTCAACAACTTGAATATAGGCTCACATGTGGATGTCAACTGAGCGATGAACCAGCTAATGTAATTCAACCTACCCAGCAGACTCATGACCTCCTTCTTGGTTCTTGGAGGTGGGAGATCCCGAATAGACTTTATCTTCGTCGGGTCCAGCTCGATGCCCCGTCGACTGACTATAAACCCTAGTAATTTTCTGGATGAAACTCCAAAGGCACATTTGGATGGGTTTAATTTTAGATCATGTTTACGCAAGCGTTCGAAGAATTTCCTAAAATGCTGCACATGGTCATCTTGTGTCCTGGATTTAATGATCACATCATCCACGTACACGTCAATTTCCTGATGCATCATGTCGTGGAATATGGCGGTCATGGCCCTCATATAAGTTGCCCCAGCGTTCTTCAAACCAAATGGCATGACCCGATAACAGTAGGTTCCCCAGGGTGTAGTGAAGGCTGTCTTTTCTGCATCCTCTTCATCCATCAACACCTGGTGATATCCGGCATAGCAATCGACAAAAGACTATACCTCATGTTTGGTGCAATTATCAACTAGGATATGTATGTTTGGAAGTGGAAAATTATCTTTGGGACTCGCTTTATTCAGATCTCGGTAGTCGACACATACTCAAACCTTTCCGTCCTTCTTAGGTATCGGAACCACATTGGCCAGCCAGGTGGTGTATTGGAACACTCGGATTACTCCAGCTTTTAGTTGTTTTGCGACCTCTTCTTTGATCTTGTCACTCATGTCTGTTTTAAATTTCCTCTGCTTTTGTTGGACAGATGGATAACCATGGTAGGTTGGTAATTTGTGTACCACCAAGTCCACACTTAAGTCCGGGCATGTCGTCATAGGACCAAGAAAAATGAATTCAAATAGGAGTTGAATCAAGGCGTCCCTAGTTCTTTTATCCGTGTGGACGCTTATCATGGTTTCTTGAATCTCCTCTACATTACCCAAGTTAACGGGTTCTGTTTCGTTTAAGTTTGGCTTAGGCTTATTCTTTAATTTTTCCGTTTCTCGATTTATTTCCCTAAAAGCCTCTTCTTCATCATATTCCGGTTCTTGATTCATTATTTCGAGGTTAGACAACGTATTAAGATCAGAGCATGAAGTCCGCAAGCATGACATGTTTTTTAAGGCCGCATTATTAGGACTGAAAAGATAAGAAAAATAAACAAAAATTAGAAAGAATAATAGACGATGAAATTTTGATTTCAATTCATTGAATTTGAACATAGGAGGGTTTACACCAGAATTCAAAAGGAAAGAAATAAATAAAACTTGAGTTACACCCTGAAATAACTCATAGTGCATAAAAGATGGCAAAAGCTGAACAACCGGGACTCCCGCCTGACGGGGAATGGAGTAGCCTTCCAGTTTTGCAACTTGGAGTCAGGCCCCATATACTGCACTTCAGCAGTGCTGGAGCCTTCTCCTGGTTGGACCATATGAGCCTCATACAACATTTGTCTCATTGCTCCGCAGATGTCTTCAATTTCTTCGGCCGTGAAAGCCTGCTCCACTTCCTCTATGTATTTTGGCTTGACGAATGATTTGGTGATGTGGGGGATTGGCTGAGGCAATACCCAACCATTTTTCTTACGTTGGTCAGCCCATTGTTCATCGTCGGGAGTAGCTTGAAACCCTATGCCGAAGAACTTCTTACTGGTAGGCAAGGTGATAGGTTCTTTAATGCCTTGCAAGGACACCCCGAGCCCTTTTCCAGGTGTGTACCCATGTTAATCATGTCGGTAGCGACCATAATTGATGCGTTTGATAGGAATGGTTGATGGCACGGGGTTCCTTCCTCGTATTGGCACGCAACCACAATCTCGAAAGCCTGGTAGACTATGTCCTCACTGCCTTCTCTTGCTTCCAGGCATGGGACTGATGGGTCCCTGTAAATTGATTGCTCGTCCTCTCCATGGACCACAATTTCCTGGTCTTCATACTCGAACTTAACCATCTGGTGGAGAGTAGATGGCACTGCCCCCTCTACATGGATCCAAGGCCTTCCTAGGAGATAATTGTAGGAAGTATCCATATCCATGACCTGGAATGTCACTTCAAAATCTACAGGGCCGATTGTCAAGACCAAATCAATCTCCCCGATTATGTCTCTCTTGATGCCATCGAATGCGCGGACGCACACATTGTTGGGCCTAATTCTCTCAGTTCCGATATCCATTCTTTGTAGGTTCGAGAGAGGCAAATATCAACCCCAGATCCGCCGTCCACCATAACTCTTTTCACATAGTACCCTTCACATTTAACAGTTAGGTGGAGAGCTTTGTTGTGGGCAGCACCTTCTAGAGGCAAGTCATTTTTGCTAAATGAGATCCGGTTGACTTCGAAAAATCGTTCCGCCATTCTTTCCATTTGCTCGACTTTGGTCTCGGCCGAAACATATGCTTCATTAAGTGTTTTGATCAGGATTTTCTGATGCTCGTTTGAACTTATCAGCAAGGATAGAAGTGAGACCTGAGTGGGGGACTTTCTGAGATGCTCAATTATGGCGTATTCAGAGGTTTTCATATTTTTGAAGAATTCTTCTGCCTCTCCGGCACTGATCGGACTTTTAGGCGGAAAGCGTTTCTGCTTGCTTTTGTTTAGTTCTTCCAAGTTGAGGTATTTCTCTGATGAGTTTATCTCACTTGATTCCCCAGTAATTTCTTTTCCTTTGTACGTCACCACCGTCTTGTTGTAATTCCAGGGAACGACAGTAGTATCATTCAACCTTGGTGAAATTATTTGCCCCCGCGCCATATACGTCCCTTTCGGCACGTACATTTTTGGGTCGTTCATCGTTGCTTTGTTGAATTGTAACCTTCTGGGAGGACTCAACACACTTTGTTCCCTCCTTGGTGCCTTGGGGACGTAAAGAACAGCGTCTTTAGAGGGTCCCATATTTGTCTTGGCTTCAGACTTCCCCGTGGCCTGGGGGATGGGGTTACTCTTCTTCATTTCCTTGACTGGTTTGGGTGCCTCCTTGGGCTTTTTCTCCACATCTGCGATGGCGATGATAGCTTTTAAAGATGGATCAAAATCCTGGTCTTCGTAAATCATGCCAATGATGGGCCCATTATTGTGAATGGGCAATGGATTGTTCATCACATTGGGAGCCTTTTCATCCCTTAACATCACCTTCTTTTGTTCTATAAGGCTTTCCACAACCCGTTTGAGGGTCCAGCAATCCTCTGTGTCGTGCCCTTCTGCTCCAGAATGGTAGGCATAATTGGTACCCCGCTTATATGACGCTGGTGTTGGGTTTTTCCTGGTCGGAGGTACGGGCTGCAGAAGCCCCATCTGTACTAACTTTGGGAAAAGGCTTGAATACGGCTCACTGATGGGAGTGAAGTCATGTCTCCTCGATGGTTCACAGGGGTAGGTGTTGTATGGATAATTGTTTTGAGGAGGGCGTGGGTTATAGGGAGCTGGTGGAAAATGGTTATTTCTCGGGGGTGGAGTTCTGTTCTGGTTGTATTATTGTTGCTGCCTGGGATGTAGCTGAGCGTTCATCACCGCGTAGGGAAAAGAGGAAGTAGTATAAGTTGCGTCTTGGTGAGTATAGTAGTGTTGGGAAGCTTTGGGAAATGGGCGTGGGTATTGCTGAGAATTCCTGACATCGGAAGCCATCATGGCTCCTTCTTCCTTCTTCTTTCTGTTGGTTGCACTCCCGGATCCGCTTTGGATAGCCTGAGAGGTTGCTCTTATGGCAGATTGGCTCAGGATATGACCGGTTTTCAGACCATTCTCAACCATTTCTCCAATTTTTATTGCTTCCGCAAATGGTTTGCCCATGGCGGACATCATATTTTGGAAGTAATCAACTTCATGTGCTTGTAGAAAGACACTGACCATTTCGACCTCATCCATCAGAGGTGTGACCCTGGAAGCCTGTTCACGCCACTTAATGGCGTATTCTCTGAAAGTTTCTGAGGATTTCTTTTTAAGATTGGATAGAGAGTTTCTATCTGGAGCGATATCCACGTTGTATTGGAATTTCTGAACAAAGTCCCGTGTCAGGTCATCCCATACGTGCCAGGATATATCCTGGTCCATGTACCATTCTAGTGCAATCCCTGTCAAGCTTTCTCCAAAATATGCCATGAGAAGTTCCTCTTTCCCACCTGCTCCCCGGAGTTGGTTTCAGTACCTTATCAAATGAGCTATGGGGTCCCCATGTCCATCATATTTTTCAAACTTGGGGGTTTTAAACCCAAGAGGCAAGTGGACGTGTGGGAACATGCACAAGTCTGCATGGGAGACGCTTTTCTGCCCGCTCAGCCCCTGTATATTCTTGAGGCTCTGCTCAATACTCTTCATTTTCCGAGCCATTTCTTCGTGCTCGGGGCTTTTCTTATCTTGTCCCAAAGTGACCTCATACTGAGGTTGTTGGGGGTATGCATTGGGAGTAACATGAGTGGTATCCAGATGGACGGACGGTGTTTGGAATGTGAATGCTGGTGGCTCGAAGCTTGGCCCAGAGATAGTCGGTGGAGCCATGGTAGAGATTGGTGGTGCGGTGAAGATGTTGGAAGACACACCGGAAAACAAGGCCTTTGGGCGAACCTCAGAACGCCTTCCGGCACAGTGAGCCGACATAGTTGGATATCCAAACGGCGTGGCTGGGTAACTTATGGGGATGTTGGATGTCCCGCCTGACCTGGGAATTATCTCTGGGAAACCCGGGATGGTACTGGGTGGTTCCCTACCATTGGACCATGCGTCCCACATTTCCAGCATGCGGCAACGCAGAGTCCTGTTCTCTTCAGCTGTTGCCGACTCAGATGTTAGGATGGCTGGATTCAGGTCTTCCACGGAAGAGTTGACGATTGATAAGTGACTTTAGAATGTCATTTATATGCTCCCTTTTGATCTAGTGAATTAAGGATGGGAAGCCAGGTTACCGCAAAACCAACCACCTAAAAACACCTTTTAGAGATTGAAACAACAAAACGTTAGGTTGAAGCATTTATCTCATGGGGAATCGCACGTTTGGGGTATGTAATGCACCTAGGCAATTAAATGCTTCCTATATGTTCTGCAACAGCTGTGTATTTCATCCCGACTTTATTTCTCGGTTTTGAACTTTCCCCTTTTTATCATTCTTTTCTTTCTTTTGTTATTATTTTCCGCTCTTTTATTCCTTACTCGGTTTCCTTTCTTAAGGTTATGATCGAATCCTATGTGGATTGCCTACGTATCACGGCACCGTGTGAATCAGATCATCACGTAGTTCAAGGGATAAATAAATATTTTTCTAAAATTTTCATTCATTAAAAATTCTTCCAATTACAAAATTTGTTAGCCCACTTTTGGAAATTTGAAAATTACAAAATAGACTCAACACATACTTTTCTTGGAAATGTAAAATCTACAGTGGACTTAGATAGGACTGTGACAGGAAAACAAAATATAGACTCGAGAAAACATCAAGAGTACATCAGTGCTTCCAATGCTCCAGGGACTTACGGGGCATCATTCGGCCTTGCCACGGGCTTGCGTACCATATCTTGCTGGAGGCGGCCTAGGTCATCCATCATCTTATGGACGAAGATCATTACCACTGAGAAGAAGGTGGTCCGAGTCATATCTTCGCATTGCTTGCATTTTGTGACAATGTAATCGGCTATATCTCGGACTCTTTGCCTGATGACACCTTTTTTCTGAAGTAGACGCCCGATCTGCTAGGATCTTGCCTCTAAAACCTGGGCGTCTTTGTGACTCTGCTCTTACCATTGTTGCAATTCGTCTTCCAACTGAGCTATCATGGCGTAGCACTGTTCCCTTTCTGCTTTAATCTTTTTGCTTGCTTGGTCGTTTCGTTTTCAAAGGTGGCCATCCTTTCTTTTAAGCTCATAACTTCTTGGTCATGCTTTCTCTTCATTTTTTGCACGAATTCTGCTCTTTCTCCCGCATTCTTTGCCAATTTTGCTCGTACTTGGATCAAATCCTCTTTGGCTGTGTCCAGGTCATCACCATAACTAAACAACTTTTGCCTGAGGCTAGTGACGAGTCTTTCGTCAGCTCCGCTTCTCTCAGGGTTTTCAATGCTATCCTCATTTTCTGGATCTGAGCCCGGAGGGCCTCATTTTCTTTGTTCAACCGGTTTCTTTCCACTTCGACTGCAGCAGTTTGTAAAGTGTTTTCAAATTTGAGCTCCCTGACCTGGGCCTCCAGTTTACTTATTATAGCCCGGTAGTTGTTTTCCTTCTCCAACCAGACCCAGTGTTCTTGCGTCTTCTCAGTAAAAAGTTGTACGTGAGGTCTTTTCGCAGGTCGCTCTGGTTCTTGATGCTCTCTGCCTCGTCTTCCATACCAAGAAGTGTAGGCGGGCTCTACTTCCCCTTTGGATAAATTTCTTACCCGAGTATGAGGTTCTAAAAATCTGCACTCGTTCCAGATTTGACGGACCCTGCCTTAAGGAAATGCAGCTCTCGGACATAACTCAATGGCTTGTTGGCTTAAGTCCTCATCATGTGGAACACCTTTCTGTCTTCCCAACTACCGTAAGACCCGATGCGGGGCATATGGCTGAATGCTTCGCAGACCCATTAATAAAAGATAGCACACCTCAGCAGACATATTGATAACCTCGCCGATAGGGAGCCACCCGAATGTCCACTCGATTCGATCGGGAGTCAATTAACTCAAATGTGAGTGCCAGGCCTCTGTGCCCTCAGGAAATTAATGGCCCTCTACCCGAGCACCATGTTCTTCGATACAATTCAAACCGGTTAAGCCATAGTTCATGTAGCCTGGGCAGTGACAGAGGTTCTTGATCATCCAAATTTGTAGTAGCAGATTGCACCCTTTAAAGAATTTTCCTCCAGACTTGCAAATCGTCAAGGCGCGGTAAATCTCAGCTAAAACAAATGGTATAAGGGTGCCATTGGACTTTTTTATCATGAAGTCCGCCATCCCTACCAGTCTGATATCTATGAGTCTGTCACTCCTTGGGCAAATCAAGGTGCCCAGGAATGCTACCACGAAAGCTAGCCCCCTCAGGCTTCCCATTTAGCCTAGTCTTTGTGAGTTAGAGCAGTGTTGTCAGCTTCATAGCCTCCGGGATCTCCATAACGTTTGTAAAAAAGATAGAAAGTGCAAAACCCTACGCATAGGTGTGGGTTCTGGACGTCTCGACTAATATTAAAAATCCAAGAACTTATGTGGAGTTACCGTCCTAGGTGCCGCTGTACACCGACTTCTAAGATTGTCATTGAGACCAGCATACCCCGCTATTTCCTATGGCGTGGGTGTCAACTCAAAGTCTGGAAAGTGGAACACATTGTGGGCGGGATCCCAAAATGATACTAGAGCTTCGATGATATCCAACCTTGGCTTGATTTTTAGAAGACCAGTAAGTCTGCCCAAAGCTTTCACAGCAGACTTTCTACTAACTTCCCCCAAGTCGTTCCACCACATATGGAGTCCCAAGGGGATTTCCTCGACGGATCTGAAGGGAATGTTTCAACTGTATTCATCATGCATATTTGTTTTGATTAAAAACCACAAAAATTTTGACCGAATGAAAAAGTGTTATTTTTGCAAAAGGTTTTGTAATAAAAAAAAATGGACCATCTTTGCGAATACGGACCTTCAATACTTCGGGTAGGAAGTTTTTAGGGCTGTGTTCACTAATTGGATCAAAATTTTTTTAAAAAAAACACAAGCGGCTACTTTTGCAAAAATAGTCGTCCAGTGCCCTGTTTGGGCAATCTGGCTATTTATGCAAGAATGTCGTCACCTAATTTTATTTAGGACCATATCTTTTGATTTTGAAAATAATTTTGGACCCGATGAGGGTTGCCTACGTATCCCATACCGGTGAGAATCAAACAAGGGGTAGTTCGGAAAAATCTTGACTGGTTAAAAATATACATCTACTTACTTTGTTTTGGAATTTTCAGAAAATTTTGGCAGAGTTTTGGGATACAGGAATTTTCAAAACAAGGTGAATTTTCTATTCTACCTCACTCTTGATTTTTCTGTTTGTTCTTATTTTTAGCCGATCAACACACAAGCCGAAACAAATAAATGCATACGTAGCAGGTAAGATGCATCAGGATAGTCTTTTATTTTGGGTACACCTGTCCTAGACGGACCCAACCCCTGTGTTGAGTCCCCTAAGTCAGATGCATATGATGCAAATAAGCGTTCCTACTAGGGATCTGGCATGAGTCTATGTTATACTAGGTTTATATCCTGGGGTTTTGTTCTAGACAAGGCTTACCCGAGTGGACAGCTCGAGCCGAGGTCGGGGCAGCGTACCGGGAATACAGAAGCTTCACTGGCTTTGCAACTTGTACGTACCTCGTTCTAAAATTTGGATGACTCTAACAGAAAAGAAGTCACACGAAGTGCACACTTCCCAGATGATTTAGAAGACTCAGAGAGAAGAAGGGTTTCGGCACAATTTATATGCAATTTAGATAAATATCAAAGCTGTAAATATGGCAATTAGCACATCAGGTTTAAACACGTAAAATCAGATAAGAAAAGCCAAAACATAACAGTTATATAAGCTCGAATTCTTGAACCCTGAACCAGAGATTCTGGGTTGGATCCCCAGAAGAGTCGCCAGAGCTGTCACACCTCCTTTTTCACTACCCCTGATTAATGAAGGGTAATAAGGGAGTTTTTCCACTTTAAGTGACATTATTCGGATTTGGGATTTATTTTAGTTTTCAGAGTCGCCACCCGGATTTTTGACGATGCTCCTAGACACCGTTTTATTTTAAAATCCCAAACCGAGGAAATTTTGACTCTTGTTTTAATTTGTCTGCGACCAGAGATCCGAGTAAGGAATTCTGTTAACTCGGGGGAAGGTGTTAGGCATTCCCGAGTTCCGTGGTTCTAGCACGATTGCTTAACTATTAATATTTGGCCTAAATTATCTGATTATTTACATATTTTAAACCTATTGTGCTTTTGGCCTTTTTCACTTTTTAGCCGCTTTTAATATTTATGGATTTATCTTGAAACAAGTAACGATGGCGTGCACTTGTTTGTTTTTGGACATATTACAATTACGCCACATGAAATTCACCCGCAATTGCAACACGTGATTTTAATATAATTTTAAGTTGAAGTCGGGGATGTGAGTTGTCACACCCGAATGTAGATTACGTAGTCAAGACTATGGTCGTGACGATTTTAGAATGCCTATTCGAGGCGATGTTTAATTATTCTCTATGTTTTCTATTTGAAGGGGCGTTTTAGCTTTAAGACCAATTAGGACGTTTATGAATTTATCTTAAACAAGTCACGATGTCGTGCACTTATGGTTTTTTAGCACACGACAACAACGTCACATGAAATGCACCCGTGGTTGCTATGTGCATTTTTATTAGTTTTTTAGAGTTGAGGGTCGGGGCATGAGTTGCCACTCCCGAGTGTAGGTTATGGTAGTTTTGGAATAATATTCGACTCCTTAACAAATTTCAATCTAAAGGGCATGATTCTATCTAGAAGGTATGTGAAGATTGTCTAAAATTAAACCTACTAACCTAAAGGACAAGATTTTTGGGCTATGGCCATGTTTTAGCCCAATTTGTTTCAACTCTTTTGGCCAATCCTAATTGTGGCTAGTTTTGACATGATTCGAATTTGAACAGTCTGAACAACAAGGAGCAGATATGCTAACACATTTAACATTTGCATTGTAATAAAAATGCATATTTGAGTTGCAAATACAATGTCACAGGCATCAGATTCCTTTGTCGTTCGACCAAAAGAACATACATGAATACTTATATACTGCTTACGGATACAATGTAGACCTTTTATCCTTGTTTTCGTGAAGGAACAACTTTTATAACAAAAAGAGTAAACTAACGAAGCCTCTTAAATTAAGATTATCCGATACTTTAGGAAAAGAGTTGATACTCCTCACACTATTCAACAGAAATTATTTAACACAATTAATGGGCCTGAAGTTCTAGTTTCCATAACTGTCATGACAAACATTACAGGAAGTACAACTGATTCAAAAACTTTAATATAGTCCAGTCCTTATTACAACTAAAAGTATATACAAAAAGGCTATAATTACGCTATTACATTGTTCTTAAATTAAATATACAGGTTCTAATAATAAGAAAAAAATAAATGGAACAAGGTTAGCTGCTGCTCTTGTGCAAGCTAGCAACTTTCACTCTTTAGGATCTGTATTCTTCAGCTTTTAGTCCTAACTGGACCGTACAGAACTCATGTGCACTGTAAAAGACTGAATCTGATCATTACAGAGATCAGATTCGACCCTTTAAATGTTGCTCCCATAGTGACATCCGATTATATAAGATCTAAGTCGTCCAGACCAACATATAAAAGCATCTTATGGGGTGAATTCGACCATTAAGGGGTCAGATTCATTACCCTTTAATGCTATCTAATGACTCTATTATGACTTCATGGATATAGAATTAATCACAGAATCCTTTAAGAGATAATTCTACTGTTATGATCACACATAGATGAACAACCAGATTTTTAACAAGTAACCATAGATTCATCAGAAAGAAAAGCAACATGTTTTATGCATTTTTCTTAGATTGAATCTGACTATAAGGGAAAGTCTGATTCAAACCCAGAGATACAACCTTGCTTAACATTTTTAACAACCATACCAGTACTTCAGCCAATATTCATTTGAACACTTTGACTATTCTTGGCCTTTTTAGAGAATGAATCAGACCATACAAGGGTTCAGATTCCTTACTCTACAGCCCTTCTTAACTACATGTTGTATACCCTTTAAAGGGTGAATTTCAGCCATCTATACTACTGTTTTGTGCACTATTATGGGGTGAATTTGACCATTGACGGGTCAAATCCATCTACCCTAGTGCTAATACTAACCTATCTAGAGACTTGCTTGTTGAATTTCTTTATGACCAAAGAGACTCAATTGAAATCATATTTTCTGCACACTTATAGAGAGAACCTGACCATAGAGAAGTTTAGATTCTACACCATAGTGCAGCTTTTTTTCTTCAGGAGGTAGAACTACGAGTATCAACTACATTTATATACCTATAATCTGAAATAAATAAAATATACCAGCAAAGAAATACCAACAACAGGACTATATTTATCACACTCATAAACTCATTACCACACCCACATTGTCACATTATATAGAAGAGAAGAATAGAGCTTTAGATATCAAAAACAGCCAGCTTATAGTGAACAGAAGATGAAAATTTCAAATCAACATTTCATTGAGAAATGATGAATGGATACATACCTTCTTTAAGAGTAAAACAACAGAAAACTTGACCAAATAAAGGTCAAGTATAGGCATTAATCAACAAGAAAAGAGAATTTTAGCAACAGCAAGCAGAAAACCAGATGAAAAAAACCAGTACTCAGCAATAACAAACCCAGAAATCTTGAGTAGAAATGCTTAGGACTCCCAGCAACTAGGGGTTGTTCTTGACTAGGGTTAGGTTAACTAACTAAAGGTTAATTGATTAAGCCAATCTAGTTAACCTAGGTTAACTGATTTAGTCTAATTAGTTACTAAAATCAGAAACTTAACAGTCATTAAGCCTAGGTTAAATGACCTGTTTTAGTTAATTAACCCCAAATTAATTATCTTGGACAGACTTTAGGACTTAGTTAGTCGTTTAAATGACCAAAACCTGGATTGACCTAGTTAAACAAGTTACTTTTAGGAAGTTATAATTAACTAAGTTAATCTTGATGTTTAGGATTAAACTAGGTTAGTCCATGACTATACACTGTCAATTTCAAAATCAATAATAATAATAATAAGGGTAAAACCAACTGTTTCAAACGAGAATTCTGACTAAGGCATAATTCAAGCACTCTGTTACTACTTTTCAATGAAAATCATGCACTTAGTAATACATATGAAACATAATGAATCATAATAGAATTTACACAAATAATCGAACACGATTAGATATTTCAGCAGACCAAGAGCAAAACCAAACAGCGGATAATATTGAAAGTTAGACATGGATTAACAATAGTCATGAGCTAAACTCCAGAATACTAGACAAAGCAAATTCTCATTTTCAATTGCAAAAATCAAAAAATTAAATGCACTTCCTTCTATTTTCAAAAAATAGCTAAATAACTTCAAACATAAACGGGGACAGAAATGAGAACAAGGTTGAACAACTGAAAAAAAATACAGGCTTATTAGACAGTGATTACATGATTTTGTTTGGCTTTAATATTGCATAAAATAGTAAAGGAAAGCAAGGAATACCCGTTGAAGGGATTTGCCGAAAAAGTTGAAGGTCGTCGGACCTTGGTCGGACTCCGGACCTTGGCCGGACTCCGGCAGGGTTTAAAAATGACTCAAACCCACATAAATCAATAGCCCTCATTGAGAGCTATCGATCCATGTAGGTTGGAGCCATTGAAAGTCTTCGAAACAGCTTGTAGCAAAGAACTAGGGTTTCAGGTGTTTTCAGATTTGAAATTGAAGAAAATCGACTGTTTGTTTTATAGAAAACTAACAATGGGAGGTGGTTGGGGAGGTAATGGGGATCATCTGGTATAATTTTGGGGTCGATTGGAGAAGCTCCGCCGCCGGAGGTGATTTTTGGTCGGCGGAGGATGGCGGCTAGGGTTTGGGCTTTAGAGAGAAGAGAGAATGGTGAGGCGGCTAGGGTTTGGGGTGTTAGGCTAAGCTTATGAAATGAGGGTAGGGGGCGTTCAGACATATATATAGTCAAGGTTGGGGGAGTTCCTAGCCGTTTAATTTAACTCAATCAATGTCTGGGATTGATTATTAATTAAAAGGGGCCGTTTAATGTAGTATGGGGCTGGCCGGGTAATGGGGTTGGGCCTGGGTCGTTTGTAGTGTAGAGATAGGTTCTTGGGCCTGGGCAAGTCAGCCCAGGTCCAATTTTCAGCTCTTTTTTTTTTAAATTCCTAAACCAATTAATTAAATTCAAACCTAAGTAAATCCAAGAATGTGGTAATTAATTTTAAACCTCATTTTCACAGATTAATTAAGAGCAAAACAACTAATTTTATACTTCTAATTAAGCCTATGATTTATTGATTGATTTTTAGTAATTAGTTGTTAAAACCCATGTTTCATCAAATAAACACTATTCGTCCATTTTTAATTCAATTAATTACAAATAATCAGTTCATAATTCTTTGATAATGGTGATGCGATATTAATAATTTTAACAGATGAATTATGAATATGTAAATGCAAACAATTCAACAATTAATCACTAAAAAATTCAACAAAAATCCGTAAAATTAATTTGCTTATCCAATTTTGTAGGAGTATTTAGTAGGTGAAAAATTACATGCTCATATTAGGCACCCCTTAAAGTCCACAACTGTGGTTCCCGGCCAAACAAGCTTTGTGAATTTTAGAACAGGTAGCACATAAGCAAACAAAACATATAGGTAAACAAATAAAGCTTTTGGGAAGATTCGCAGTCTAAGCACACATATGTGCTAAAGTTTTAAAAGATTTAAAGTCTAAAAAATACATATACAAGGTTTGAAAGAGTTATGATCTAAACACACATATGTAAGGGATATGGGGGTCCTAGGTCATTTATCCTATAGGATCACATCGGTACAATGCCCGGTGATCACTCCTCAGAAGAGGGGCTACACGTTGCATTAGCACACCGGTCATCATATCCATATCTACCCTTCCCCACCCCTTAGCGGTTATTAAAGTGAGTGTTGTTTAACTATCTCTATGCGTGCTATTACTCGTCCCTTCTTAATGGTCCTGGAGGGATTTAGGACCTCTATCTATATAGGTAGTTCTAGACAGACCCCTAAGGTTGAAAGGAGAAAATACTAGGCGACAGGAAATAACGGATAGGATTTGAATAGATAAAACAGGAAAAAGCAGTTAAGAGGCTCAGATTTACCTCCACAGATAATGCACATAAGCAGCACGTCTCAAACACAAACAAGGGCAATATTATTAAGCAGGATCGTAAAACATGATGTCTAAATGAAAATCAGAACCCAGAAGATATGCAACTTCAATTTTATAAACATAGAAGCAGTACCTAATCAGTTTGCCTATTGAGTTTAAAATATGTTAACCATTAGGCAGTAAACACAAAGCAACAGTCTTCCAGTTTTTTAAAGAGATTAATTACATAAGGCTTTCCTAGGCATGGGATTGTGCAAAATAATTACCAGAATTGTTAAAAAAAATAGTTCAGAAATTGTTTTACCTAAAAGCATGATGTTCTAGGTGTTGCAAAATATAGGGATTATTACCAGTTTATTTAAAATAGGATGATCAAATATGAGACTGTCTTATGTTTTTTTTCATGCATTAGTAGTTTAGCTAAGTGTGACTGGGCAAGATCCTAAAGCATGGTATCTACTATGCACACAAAGACACAGAATGGTTGCAGAATTCCTAAAGCATGATTTCTAAATGCACAAGAAATTATAGCATAATTTCAGGATGTGTAGGAGCAATATTTTTTAGGTTGATGCTATTACTTAACCCTGAAGCAGGATTTCTAAGTGATAAATAGGGTCAAATGAGATGCTGAAGCAGTAAACCTAAAACATGATATCTAATGCATGACACGCTTAGAATGTATTGGTCTTAAACATGGATTCTAATGCACATATAGGAAATGTAAACCTAAGGCACGGTTTCTACCCCTTGATATTGATAACATATATATGATGCCCTCCCCTTTTCACTAGCCATCCCCAATATATGTTTACAAGTAATTATTACAGACCAACTGAGTAAATTACATAAATACAGAAAGGAAAAGAAGAAGTTAAACTATAGGGAGCCTGAAAAACAGGCCCATATTCCCAGAACCTCAAGTGCTCAAATGTTTCATAGCCTTTCTCATATCCGGGTGTGTCAGAGTTCCCTAAGGACCTCAAGGGATCCCGGGCAGTGCTCACACCCAGATTTCATAACCATAATTTAGTAAGTGCAGTGTGGAAGGGCCAGCCCCAGTGCACCAGAGTTCAGAGGGATCTCATAGGAATCCCAAGGCAGTCATACACTGGAGAGGCAGAACCTAAGGACCTAAGAGTAAAGTGAGAGTGCTTGACATAGTTTTGAAAAGGTTTTAATAGGAAAGGCAGCGTTAGGAAAAAAACTTAGTTGAAACAGTTTTATAAAATATGAGAGTTGTTTAGTTAAAAATATAGTTTGTTGACAAGAGTAGGACAATTAACAAACAGTAGACTAACCACAGCACAAACATATTCAGCACATTCAAATCACAGTCCTTCATACATGGGTGATAGGAATTGGGGACACATAGAGCACATAGTATACAGGATCATAGAAGTTCTTGTAGGGGGTTTATGGGGATTAAGGGATAGCTAATGGTATCAACACAGCATGAATTTCAGAATCAACACAAAATCAGAAAACTTAGGATACAAATTGCTTTCCAAAGAAAGGTTCATGCTAGAAAATAGGTAAACATGAGATAGAGCAGATCATATTGGGACATACTACAAGGGGTAACATATTCATAAGCATACTGATCCAGAGTGGGGCATAACATAATATGCTAGATGAACATTGATGTAGACATGTTAATTACATGTTGAACAACAAAATCATAGATAGAAACAGATCAGAAACATGATAAACTGAAGTAGTAACAGAAACATGTTTGTTTTGGGACTTGAATTGAAATCAGAACATACCAGTAATGAGATAGTAAACACAAAGTGAAGCATAGGAGATCACAATAACTAGCCTTGGCTTGCAGCCTGCTAATTCAGAACAGTAGTAAGTAAGTAACAAAGAAAGAAAGAGAGTAGAAAAGCTTTGAGTATGAGAGAGAGCTTTTTGAACTAATGTGTTCGTATGTTTTGAGTTCAATGTCAGTGTCCTAGAAGTGAGAATGGAGGAGAGTATATATAGCAGTTGAGAGCTAGACAGAATAAGGTAAAGAATCAACTATGTAGCAATTAGGGAAAATTACAGATTCAATCATACATAAAATCAGCAAGTTTCCACCAATTAAGGGGTAATCAACCAACGGTCAAGAGCAGGGCAGATAATTAAAGAAGGAAATCAAGTAACCTTAGGTACAGAGTAGGTAATTAGGGGTAAGTACAAAAGAGTTTAATTAAGGAAACACTTAGTAAGAGTTAGAAAATTTCACGGTTAATCAAAGATAAGGCAAGAAATAATTAACAATTATGAAAAATAGGGAAATGACCAGAAATTATCTTACGGGTATTACCATAGCAAATCAGTGAATCAAGAACTCGAAATAATACTGATTTTAAGGAAGACAACATAGGTTTTCATGAATAAACAAGTAGGCCAAGCATATACTGGATTAGTCGAGAGTAGAATCACAAACCCTAATAAAGATATACTAGGGTAAAAATCACAGGACATCGAATTAAGCTAGAGGAAAATCATGAGAATCAAAGCATAGATCGAAAATAGTGCACAAGTAATACGGAAAACCCAGAATCGAAGCAAAGTATAAGAAAAAATTTGAGTTTTAGCATAAATAGACTAGGGTTTAGGCAAACTCAACATAAATCGGTCAAAAGCACATAAGAACAGAAGATTAAACATTCAAAATCCAAAAACGTTTGGAGAAGATGATTTTCAGTAAACCCTAGTTAGGAAAAAATGAAAAGACACTTGAAAATCAGAAGGTTTTCATAAAAACAAGCGGAAAACAGTTCGATCCATATCAGGTCTGTACAGATCTGAGAAGTTCAAGAGATGAAAGTGGGTTTTCATAAAAACAAACGGAAAACAGTTCGATCCATCTCATATCTGTACAGATCTGAGAAGTTCAAGAGATGAAAGTGGGTTTTCGTAAAAATAACGCAGAGATGAAGAGACCAGCTTAGAGACCCATAGGTTTAGGTAAAAATAGAAAGATCTTACTCAAGATCGAGCCATGACGGCTTGAAACAGGCAAGAACAAGCCCAAGGTGTGAGTGGACTGGCCCTCGTCCCTTGAGGGCCTTAGAGACAAGTGATACCGGCATAAGACAACCATGAGAGGCCTGAGGGTGGTGAGGAATCACCATGGTTGACGACAAATGAGAGGCGGCGAGGTGAGAGTTAGGGTTAGTATCAGAGAGGATTTTGAGAGGAGAGTGAAGTGTAAGGGCGGAGAGGTTGGGGGGCGGGGGGTCGCTTGTGTTTAATTATGGTAAGGGGATCTAGACTGTTGATCAAAATGATCAACGGTCGGGATTTAACAAGAATTTGGGTCGGGTTAGGTAGGGGTTTGGTCTTGGGTTATATTGGGCTAGTGTATCAGGTATTTCGACTAGCTAGTTTAGGCTAGAATCAAAAATAAAAATGGCTATTTGTTAAATACCCCAAATAAATTGATTAAAAATAATTTGTAAAATAATTACTAATTATAAAAAATGAATTTCATGTATAAATATGTTTTTAAAATGGTTATTTAGTATTTGAAATACAAAAGACTAATTTCTGGTAAAAAAATAATACAAAAATTATACGCATGGGCTACAATTACAATTGTAGCCAAAAGGTGCCAAATTGGCTATTTATAGAATAATTTGGACTTAATAGGACCATAATAGTAATATTAAATCAAGAAAATGATTTGAAATCATTTGTGATGCAATTTTGTAATTATTTATTGGAATAAAATACTGGGAAAATTAATAAAATATGTAGAAAATTGTGGAAAAATACCAATTGATGCTAATGCATGATTTTGAAGACATATATGTATTTTGAAATATTTTTTAGGAAACACTGGGTATCAACAGCTGCCCCTCTTTACCCGGAAAGGATGGAAGAGATGTCGGGTAAAGATATGATGGTCAATTTGACCGAGCGAAACGGTTAGAGAGATTTAGGCCGCACCCTGGATTTTGAGCTGCCTACATATCCATGGTTTTATAGGAATCAGGCCACGTGTAGTTCTGGATTCATCGATGGAGTATACCGACGAAATCATTGCAAGAACGGATGCAATATCTAGGGATATGTGAGTGAATGGTTCACGAGGGAGCTCGGGTTTGATACCGTTGAGGGGAACTGGAGCGGGATCACTCCTGCTGGGATAGTAGTTGCTTGTCGGGTCACCTACAAATAGAGAATACCGCAAGTGTATATTGTGCATAAATTTAAACATGACGCAGGTTCCCGTTGGACTAAGAAAGTTTTCTTCGGACGGTTAGGGACGACGTCCTCAGACCATGATGTCCTAGACCATGAATTGTTTGATGAGATTCACAGGCCATGAAATGATGTTCTCGGGCCATGAAGATGGTGTCTCCGAACTATGATGCCTTTGAATAATGATATGCAAATTTTGAGAGATCCTCAGGCCATGCCATGGTGTCTTCCGGCTATGAGGATGATGCCGTTAGACTATGACGCCTTTGGACAGGTTGGCGATATTTCAGCCCATGAAATGCAGTAATGTGACTTCCACAAGGCAGGGCTTAGTCTTGGGAAGTGGAGGGCAGATCTTAACCCGAAAGAGAAGTGAAGTGAATAATGCTCGAGAGACAGCGCTTAGTCTCGGTGCAAAGAAAATTGGAGGCAGAGCTCAGCCTCATGCAACTATGGAGACAGAGCTTAGTCTCATGTAGAGACGTGGAAGGCAAAGATTAACCTTATGCAGAATGAAGGCAGAGATTAGCCTTATGCAAGAGAAGACAGAGATTAGCCTTACGCAAGATGGAAGGCAGAGATTAGCCTTATGCAGATGGAGGTAGAGCTTAACCTCATGCAGATAGGAAGGCAGAGATTAACCTTATGCAGATAGGAAGGCAGAGATTAACCTTATGCAAAAGAAGGAAGAGATCAACCTTATGCAAGATGGAAGGCAGAGATTAGCCTTATGCAGATAGAAAGGCAGAGATTAGCCTTATGCAAATGGAGGTAGATCTTAACCTCATGCAGAATGCGGGATAGAGCTTAGTCTCATGCAAGATGAAGTTAAAGATTAGCCTTATGCAGAATGAAGGCAGATATTAGCCTTATGCAAAATGAAGCAGAACTTAGCCTTATGCAGAAGATTAAATAGTAAATGACAGTAGAATTTCTTAGATGGCAGCAGGCTTTGATATTGTGATTGTTATGAGCATTGTGACTACGGAGCATTGTTTGTTCGTGCTGATAGAAAATGTCGGCAAGTGCGATGGTTTCGAGGATTGTGATTTTGAACATGTTCGTTCTTTGTTCCTGCATCCAAAGAAGAATCATGAGTTCTATAGATGAGGGAGGTTGATTCGTGTCTCCGCTGGATTTACTTGCTTCGCTCTACTTGGTCTGATGATTCTGTTTGCATCATTGAGGTAGCGTTTGCTAAACAGAGCTATATTTTGAAAATGTGCATGATTTTATAAATACATAGTAAAAATATATTTCAAGAAATTTAGATGAACCAGTGACCGTGACATGGTTGAAGACATTGCAACCACTCATGCTACGGAATTTTGAGAGTCCTCAAAATTTTGCCCCAGTTGGATGGTTGATGATTCTGACTGTTGTACATGCTGCGATCGGCTGAAATTTCTTCAGAATTTTGAGGGTCCTCCTCAAAATTCTGCCCAGTTTCCAATTGCGGGGAAAATGAGATTTTTATTGAATTATGACCGAACCCATATGGTTGCCTACGTATCCCCTCTTAAACGGGAATTAGGTCAGGCGTAGTTCAATTTACATTATTGAAGAAAAGCATAGAAAGTTACGCATAATATCGTTTGGCTGCATCTGAATTAATTGGCTTTGGCCAAACTTCTCCGTCCATTTCTGCAAGTATGAGAGTTCCTCTTGTCAATACTCGGTGAACCATATACGGACCTTGCAAGTTGGGAGAAAATTTCCCTTTGGCTTCGTCTTGATGTGGAAAAATCTTCTTTAACACCAGCTGCCCAGTGTGAACTGTCTTGGCTTGACTCTCTTGTTGAAGGCTCTGGACATTCTATTCTGATAAAGTTGACCATGACATATTGCTTTCATCCTTTTCCCATATATGAGGGCTAACTGCTCATAGCGGCCTTTTATCCATTCTGCGGCGCTGAGCTCAGCTTCTTGTATGATTCTTAAGGAAGGGATATCCACTTCGGCAGGAATAACAACTTCAGTACCATAAACCAGTAAATAAGGAGTTTCCCCAGTTGATGTGCGGACTGTGGTACGGTATCCCAGTAAGGCGAATGATAATTTTTCATGCCACTTTTTGTGCTTTTGTATCATCTTTCTCACTATCTTTTTTATGTTCTTGTTGGCGGCTTCCACAACTCCATTCATCTGTGGTCTATAGGTTGTGGAATTCGTGTGCTTGATTTTGAAAGTCTCACACATGGCTTTCATCAGATCACTGTTGAGATTGGAGCCGTTGTCGGTGATGATTGACTCCAGAACCCCGAACCGGCAAATGATACGGTCACAGACAAAGTCTGACACGACTTTCCTAGTCACTGCTTTGTATGATGCCGCTACGACCCATTTGGTGAAGTAATCAATAACTACTAGGATGAACCTGTGCCCATTTGAGGTTGTGGGCTCGATTGGTCCAATAACGTCCATTCCCAAGGCGACGAACAGCCAAGGTGAGCTTGTTGCATTGAGCTCATTTGGGGGTACCTTTATCATATCTGCATGCACCTGACGTTGATAGCATTTTCGAACATATTGGATGCAGTCTGTTTCCATGGTCATCCAGAAGTAACCGGCTCTGAGTGTTTTCTTTGCTAAGACAAGACCATTCATGTGTGGGCCACAGGTCCCAGCATGTCTCTCTTCAAGTAGTCTAGAGGCTTCCTTTGCATCGACACATCTTAATAATCCCAAGTCAGGAGTCCTTCTGTACAGCTTTCCGGAGTGTGCGTTTCTGAGTGTGATTTGCAAGCTCTGGGTACTCTCCCTTTGAAAAGTATTCCCTGATGTCGTGGAACCATGGTCTTCCGTCTGCTTCTTTTTCAACATGGGCACAATATGCCGGCTGGTTATGGATCTTCACTGGAATAGGATCAATGAAGTTCTTATTTGGGTGTTGTATCATGGATGATAGAGTGGCCAATGCATCGACAAACTCGTTCTGAACTCTGGGGACGTGCCAAAATTCTGTATTTGTGAACCTTTTCCTCAATTCTTGCACATAGTGCAGATATGGCAATATCTTGGAATTCTTGGTAGCACATTCTCCTTGTATTTGGTATATTAGCAGATCAGAGTCATCAATTACTAGCAACTCCTGGATATTCATGTCAATCGCCATATTGAGCCCTAAGATGCAAACCTCATATTCTGATATATTGTTGGTGTAGGGAAATTTGAGTTTGGCAGATACCGGTTAGTGTTAACCTGTTTCCGATATCAGGACAGCTCCAATGCCGACTCCTTTGAAATTGGATGCTCCGTCGAAGAACATTCTCCACCCATCATAGATTCTGCAATGTCCTCCCCTATGAATGACACTTCTTCATCGGGAAAATACGTTTTCAAGGGTTTGTATTCTACTCCCACGGGGTTCTCGGCAAGATGATCTACCAGTGCTTGCCCCTTGCCGCTTTCCGAGTCACATAGACAATGTTGAACTCACTCAGCAGGATTTGCCATTTGGCCACTTTGCCGGCGGGAATGGGCTTCTGAAAGATATATTTTAAGGGATCCATCCTTGATATGAGATACATTGTGTAGGCACATAAGTAATGCATTATCTTCTGGGCTACCCAGGTTAGAGCACATCAAGTACGTTCCAATAGAGAATACCGTGCCTCATGTGGAGTGAAATTCTTACTCATATAATAAATAGCATGTTCCTTTCTTCCTATCTCGTCGTGCTGCCCCAGAACGCAGCCAAAAGCTCCATCTAATATCGCAAGGTAGAGTAGCAAGGGTCTACCTGGCTTTGGAGGGACCAAGACCGGTGATGTTGACAAGTATTCCTTGATTCTGTCAAAAGCTTTCTGACAATCATCGGTCCATTCGGTCGCAACATCTTTCTTCAGCATCTTGAAGATTGGTTCACATATAACCGTGGACTGGGTTATGAATCGGTTGATGTAGTTAAGGCGTCCCAGAAAACTCATCACATCTTTCTTGTTCTTTGGCGGTGGAAATTCTTGGATGGCTTTGACCTTTGATGGATCCAGTTCTATTCCTCGGCGGCTGACGATGAATCCAAGCAATTTCGTAGCAGGAACCCCGAACGCACACTTCGCGGGGTTTAATTTCAAGTTGTAATTTTGCAATCTGTTGAAGAACTTTCTCAAATTCTGCTATATGGTTGGTGGCTCTTTTGGACTTGATGATGACATCATCCACATACACCTCAATTTCTTTATGTATCATATCATGGAAGATGGTGGTCATAGCTCTCATATAGGTGGCCCCAGCATTCTTTAGGCCGAACGACATCATCTTATAATAGTAGACTCCCCACGGCATGATGAAAACCGTTTTCTCAGCATCTTCCTCGTCCATCCAAATCTAGTGTAACCAGCAAAACAATCCACGAACGATTGAAGTTCATGCTTTGCACAATTGTCAATCAAGATGTGTATGTTCGGGAGAGGAAAATCATCCTTCGGACTGGCCCGGTTGAGATCCCGGTAGTCGACACAAACTCTGACTTTTCCATCTTTCTTGGGTACTGGCACAATGTTGGCTAACCATGTCGGATATTCAACTACCCTGATGATTTGCTTGGTAACTTCCTCTTTGATTTTCAGACTCATATCAGGCTTGAATTTTCTGAGCTTCTGCTTTACCGGCGGGCACATTGGATTGGTTGGTAACTTGTGAGCCACAATGGATGTACTTAGACCAGTCATGTCATCGTACGACCATGCAAATATGTCTTCATATTCTTTCAAGAATTGTGTGTATTCCACTTTCTCTGATGGCGATAGATGAATGCTGATGCGGGTTTCTTTGACAGTTTCTGAATCTCCTAGGTTGACTATCTCGGTTTCGTCCAGATTGGACTTAGGTCTATTTTCAAAATCCTCAACTTCTCTGATAATTTCATCNCGGTTTCGTCCAGATTGGACTTAGGTCTATCTTCAAAAATCCTCAACTTCTCTGATAATTTCATCGGGTATGGTATCTTCTTCCTCTGAATCACTGTCCTTTTGTTGCGTTGTCTCATTGCATGTCACACTCATTGGTTCATCAAAACAGGAAATAGTAATGCTGTAAGATAAAATAATGAGAGAAAATGATAATAAATGAAATAAAGATTCGTTGAAACACTAAAGTGATTTTGAATGTTTTGTAACATTGGAGATTTTATTGGAAAATGCAAAAATGGAAATGCGGAAAAGGAAATCACTAGCAAAATGAAATAAACAATGCTTGTTCAGCTTGCTACCCCGGGACTCGTCGGGCCCTGGATGGTTTGACAGTCCAATTCCTGAGGAATGATCCCTTACTCACAGCTTGGATGGTAGGGCCTTCCTTTTCCTCCTCCTTAACAATAACACAACAGTCCACGTCACTATCTTCCAAGAATAGATCCTTCAAAGCTGCTAGAGTTTCTTCTTCTTCTGACCCCCATATGATATCACCTTGCCGGAAATTCTGCTCCAAATATGGTATAGGTTGTTCCAATGAATAGTAGGGACCGCGCCATGGTGGTGAACAGTCTTCGTACTCCTTCCAAGTGTATTTGTATCCCAGCCCAAAAGTGGTGCCATGGTGCTTCAACTGTATTGGTTTGGAAATCCCCTGAAGATTTTTCCAGAGTCCTCTACCAGGCTCGTATCCACTCCAGTTTAGTATCCTTTCGATCTTACTGTCCCACCATTTGTCTTTATCCACTGCATTGACCCGTTCAATGTGGTGGTAGGTTTCTCCACCCAGCCTTCTTCCACCTTCAATCACCGGGATAGTCTGTCGACCATAGATAGGGTTGCTTCCGTCTCCGTGGATGATTACTTCCTGGTGGTTCCATTCAAATTTCACTACCTGTTGCAATGTTGATGCCACAACCCCAGCGGAATATATCCATGGGCGTCCCAATAACAGATTATAGGATGTCAATATGTCTATCACCTGAAATTCAATTTCGAACCATGTAGGTCCCATCTGCAGACAAAGACTGATTTCACCGATGGTAGACCTCTGAGAACCGTCAAAAGCCTTTACATTCATAGATCCTTCTCTGATCTCGTGCAGTCCCTTGCCCAATTTCTTGAGTGTTGTCAACGGACATATGTTGAGGCTGGATCCACTGTCGATCAGAATCCTAGTTATGAAGTAGTCCTCGCATTGCACAGTGATGTGTAGTGCTTTATTGTGACTTAGCCCTTTAGGCGGTAGCTCGTCCTCGTGGAAAGTGATCTTGTCACTCTCTAGCACTTGACCTACCATACTGTCCATTTCTCCACTAGTTATGTTATTTGGAATATATGCTTCGTTCAACATTTTCATCAAAGCATTCATGTGTGCCTCTGAATTCTACAGCAATGACAGAATGGATATCTGGGCTGGATTTTTGTTCAGCTGATCGATGACTGAGTATTCCCTGGCCTGCACCTTCCTCCAAAGATCATCTGGGCCTGTCTCAATGACGGGTGGCCTATTGGAAGCATTCTTGCTAGACTCTGCCAAGTGTTCAGGTGTGTAGACGCTGACAGTCATTTTCATCCCCTGTGCAATACCAAGTTTTTCTATCTTGACTTTACTTTTCCTTCTTTCTTCAGCCGTGTAATCCCAAGGTACGGCCTTGTCGTTTAAAGGTAGCGTGCTTGAAACTGTCACTATGATTGGTTCAGCTACTTTCACTTCAAATGGAATGGGTACCTTAGCAGGCGGCATAACTTTAACCTCGAACGATAAATGTGTGTTTGCGGGTGGTGTCGTTTCAAACTTGAATGGGAGTGACGCAGTTACCTCGACGTCTCTGGATGGCTGAATATGGACTATGATGGGATTAAGAGTGACTGCTGGCTTTTTTGGGTTTTCACTTTATATGATTAACCCGATCGACCCCTCTAGGTCCTAATCTTCTTCTATCTCTATCATTTTGACACCCCTATGGTCCGGAAGCGGATTGTTGCGAACATTGGAAGAAGATTCTTTTGCCTAGATGACCTTGTTATCGATCATAGACTGGACCTTATCCTTCAATGAGCGACATTCATCAATTGTATTCCCCTTCATGCCGGAATGGTATGCACATGTTTTATTTGGGTTAACCCATTGGGATGGATTTTTAGGGGTTATAATAGGGATAAGAGTTACATAACCAGCAAATTTTAATCTTTCATACAGATGGTCGATAGGTTCAACAATGGTAGTGTATTGTTTAGGAGGTATGCGATCAAAGTTGGGTCGAGGTCTCGGAAAATTTTGGCGAGTAGGGGGCGATTGAAAGTGAGATGGCTGAGAGTTGTAGGTATGATAAACAGGAGCTAGTTGGGAATATCTGGGGGAAGTAGGATGATATGTAGGCAGTGGAGAAGGATGATATGTTGATGGAGGTGCTGACTGATAGGTGGACGAGGGTAATTGATAAGTGAGTGGGGAAGTTCTGTATACCAACGGGATTTGGGTCCCTGTGCAACCATTACCATTCCTGCATCTTTCTTCTTGGATATACCACCAGACTGCAAGGCTTTATTGGTGGCCTGTAGGGCCTCAAAGTTAGTGACCATTCCACTCTTGATACCTTCTTCAATTCTTTCATCCAGCTTGATGATGTCAGAGAATTTGTGGTTTTCAATCACCATTAACCTCTCATAATACAGCGGGTCTTGTGCCCGGACGAAGAATTTGTTCATTTGTTCTTCCTCTAGGGCAGGCCTGACCTTAGCTGCTTCAGATCTCCAACGAGCGGCATATTCACAGAAAGTTCCAGTGGGCTTCTTTTTAAGGTTCTGGATGTAGAACACGTCTGGTGCATTCTCCGTATTGAACCTGAACCGGTCCATGAAGTCTGATGCCATACTTATCCAGTCAGACCACTTCTTAGGGTTTTGGCTGATGTACCAAGATAAAGCATCTCCTGTGAGGCTCCTCATGAACAATTTCATGTGAATCTTCTCGTCTCTTCCTACTCCAACCAATTTATCACAATAGGTCCTCAGATGGACCCTGGGATCTCCTGTACCATCGAACATTTCGAACTTGGGAGGTTTGTAACCCTCCGGTAGTTCAACATCGGGCTGTATGCAGAGATCTTCGTAATTCAACCCTTTGACTCCCTTGCTTCCTTCAACGCCCTAAACTCGACTAGTCAGCTTCTTGAGTTCCTCAGCCAAATTCTTAATGATCATATCATTCTCACTGGATTAAGGTGTGTAAGCAATGTGTTGGGTAGAGTGAGGTAGAGTCTCCATGTATATGGGGTTGTTCTGATGACCTGGTGTTTGAGCATAGAGGTGGTCACTTGTGGAGTCTTGTGGTTCAGGGATAATTAACGGGGTATTTCTTGGAGCGTGGAAAGTGTTGTGCTGGTTGTGGCGAGATAATTTGTTTTTTCGGTGGAGTTGTATGATGATGAGTTGTGGGAGGGTTCTGTTTGTTTGGGGTATTCTGAGGAGGTATGTGATTTTGAATGACATTTGGGACACTGAGTGAGAAGGATAAATTTGCCAAGTTTCGGACATGCTCAAGCTCCCCTTGGAGTTTCAACAACTTTTGCTCGAGTTGTGACATAGCATCATTCTGAACCTGAGTACCTTGATTGTCAAGAGCTTCTGTTCGTTCCACTGGCGTTGTGTTTTCCAGTCTGAAGTTGCCCAAATCTTCCTTTTTGCCTTTGCCTTTAAGTGGACTGGGAGGAGGAGGAGGTGGAGGGCCCCTGGATTTTGTGTGATATGATGATGATGCCAGAATGCACGAACCAACCTTTGGGGAGGGGAATAATCAAAAGAAANGATGCCAGAATGCACGAACCAACCTTTGGGGAGGGGAATAATCAAAGAGACATAAAACAAAAATAAAAAGTAGCCAAGTCAGTGAAGATCATGAGAAAATATTGCAGTATTTAAACACATAATGCAGGAATAAAAGTGTGTCCTAATTTGGGAGCCTCGTTGTGCCCGAGGTAGGCTTAGCGACAAGTTGATTTTGGAGAACTTAGATGAAAAATGCCTCATCTCATTAATGTAAAATAGACGAGTCCAAAACGACACTAAAATAATGAGCAGGAAATAGAGTCACTAATGGCACTTGGCCTTATTACATTGGTAAAAGAAATGAAAAGGAAACCTAGACTACTTAGTCCCCGAAGGACCTTCCCCAGGCTTGGTATAACCTTGCTAGATTCCCTCCTTCATTTTCCTCATCATTCTGGCAGTCGGCGACCCTTTTTCTTGTCTTTGCTTCTAGCTCCATCAGACCCTGCTCCAAATATTCCAACCTTTCTCTAGATTTGATGGCCCTTTCCTTCCACTCATCGATCAGTTCCATATTAGTCTTGTGTTGCTCCAGGTGCTCGGCCTTGGACTCACGAAGACTTTTGCGCAGATTATTGTATTTCACCTGAGCCTCAACCGCTTCGTCTATGACCCTATTTCTGCTGATGCCCGGCTCAACTATCCCTGCTATGTTGTCTTCCAACCATGATATGTAGAAGCGTACATGCCCTGCGTGGTATCTATCGGGCTCGGTGGTGTCCCTTTATATGATAACCTTGAGATGTCATAGATGCTGAGCTTCACATTTGTACGGGATATCGTCGTCCTGAAAATCTGCCCTGTAATGACTCATTTCAGAGACTCGTGGTATAACTTACTTTCTACCCGCCTGTCTCATGACCCTGATGGGAACACGGGGATATATTCCCCTTAAACCAATCAACACCAGGTGCGGAGCGTCCCTTGATCGGATGATGAATTCGGTGGTAGGGAACCATTCGAACATCCATTGAACCTGGTCCTCGGTCAAATTATCAAAAAATTGTGCCCATTCTGTAGCATTTTCCGGTTGAGAAAACCTATCAGGGATGTAGGTCATCCTCTTAGGGTGGTGGAAGGCTATATGATCATTCCACGCCCTTCGTGGAAATTCCTGACGATATTGGCCTCTCTAGAGATGCTCCAATAACCAAACCTGTAGTAGCAGGTTGCAACCCTCAAAGTGTCTGGCCCCCTTCTGGCAGTGGTCCAGGCTCGGAATATGTCTGCTATGATCATAGGGATAATGGTATATGTTTGTCCTTCGATCCCTTCCATTAAGGTTTTGGCTACCATAGCCAGTCTAGTGTGAATCCGGTCTCCTTTGCTTGGAAACACCATCAGACCCAGGAAGCAAACGACGAACACAAAAATGTTGCGGTGAATGTGACCCAAGGAAGTAATAGAGAACTCTTCGTGGAAGATACGGTAGGATTTGTTATGGTCGTATCGTTCATAGAGATAATCAAAAGGTATGTAGGACTCTGTCAGACACTCTAAACCATCGTTCCTCTTTAAACCCATCATTTTCAAGAACCCCTACGGTTCTCCGGTACAAACAAACCTGGACTGTCCCAAGGTAAACTCGCAAAGCCCCCTATCTCTTCCAAGAGGGGGGTCATTTCTATGTTGCCAAAACGGAACACAGACCTCTCTATCCCAGAACATAGTGGCTACTTTGATCAACATGTTGTTTGGTTGAATATCCAGTAAAAAGGGCAAGTTCCCGAGGACCCTCTTCACATGGTGTTTGTCACTAGGTGAGAGGTCTTCCCACCAATCCAACAATAGTGGTGGTATTCTTTGGACCATGCCGAACCTGGGGACGTGATGCCTCATTTTCTACAAAATAGATAGGTTAGACCCTTACCCCCGCCAGACTCGACTATTTATACACTTATGATTAGCATGTATGCATTTAGTTCTCCAAATAAATGCACAGAACGTGACTGCGTCCGTTGGGATTATGAAAAACCCGATGGACTTGGGATAAGGGTGTCTTAAAGGGTTATTGTGTGGACGACACGCTAACCCGGCTAGGTTTCACCATGATGCATGCACAATATAACAGAGTAAGGTTTCTATGGGGCTTTAGACTGGTACCCTCAAGCAGACAACTTGAGGGGGAAAGGCACGGAACCGTCGACTGCACCGCTGATCGACTAGTTTTACCGCAAATAAGCCTTTCCAAATTTAGGAGTGGTATAAAATGGAAGGGCACAAACACTCATCAAGCATTGCGATAGGATTTGAAAAGGCACGAGTGAAATATGATGTTGAGCATGATTATTGAATAATAAATGAGCAATAAAAGCATGTTGTCATGTATTTGCACGTTATCAAAACGGTAAATACAACAGTTATAATTGAAAAAGCAGTTACGAAGAAAAACAAAAAGAAACATGTCAGTTTTCATTCTGAATGAAATAAATACTTGAAAGAGATAATCAATTAATGGAACATAAAGGGGGAAAGGGAAAGGTCTCAAGTATTAACAAAGTAAAGACAAGTTCACAAAGCAGTTTGAAATGGTAAAAGCCTAGATAAGTCCCCAGCAGAGTCGCCATGATGTCGCGCCCCCCTCTTTCCTCCCCTCTTCGGGTCGGTCAGGGTATTCGACATTATTGGGACAACTCGTTTCCTTTTAGGAAAGGGATAAGGAATTGAAGAGTCGCCACCTAACGATTTTAAGGTGCATTAGGGCACCTATTAAGGGTCAATTATAAACACAGATTAGATAATCAGAGATAGGGTAAGGTCTTGAAATTACTTCAAGGGCAAGGTGTGCACCCCTTAAAGTCCACAACTGTGGTTCCCGGCCAAACAAGCTTTGTGAATTTTAAAACAGGTAACACATAAGCAAACAAAACATATAGGTAAACAAATAAAGATTTTGGGAAGATTCACAGTCTAAGCACACATATGTGCTAAAGTTTTAAAAGATTTAAAGTCTAAAAAATACATATACAAGGTTTGAAAGTTATGATCTAAACACACATAAGTAAGGGATATGGGGGTCCTAGGTCGTTTATCCTATAAGATCACATCGGTACAATGCCCGGTAATCACTCCTCAGAAGAGGGGCTACAGGTTGCATTAGCGCACGGGTCATCATATCCATATCTACCATTCCACACTCCTTAGCGGTTATTAAAGCGAGTGTTATTTAACGATCTCTATGCGTGTTATTACTCATCCCTTCTATATGGCCCTGGAGGGATTTCGGACCTCTATCTATATGCAGTTATAGATAGACCCCTAAGGTTGAAAGGAGAAAATACTAGGCGGCAGGCAAGAACAAATAGGATTTGAACAAATAAAACAGGAAAAAGCAGTTAAGAGGCTCAGATTTACCTCCACAGATAATGCATAAAAGCGGCACGTCTCAAACACAAACAAGGGCAATATTATTAAGCAGGATCCTAAAACATGATGTCTAAATGAAAATCAGAACACAGAAGATATGCGGCTTCAATTTTATAAACACAAAAGCAGGACCTAATCAATTTGCCTATTGAGTTTAAAACATGTTAACCATTAGGCAGTAAACACAAAGCAACAGTCTTCCAGTTTTTTAAAGAGATTAATTACCTAAGGCTTGTCTAGGCGTGGGATTGTGCATAATGATTACCAGAATTGTTAAAAAAAATAGTTCAGAAGTTGTTTTACCTAAAAGCATGTTGTTCTAAGTGTTGCAAAATACAGGGATTATCACCAGTTTATTTAAAATAGGATGATCAAATATGAGACTGTCTTATGTCTTTTTTCATGCATCAGTAGTTTAACTAAGTGTGACTGGGCAAGATCCTAAAGCATGGTATCTACTATGCACACAGAGACGCAGAATGGTTGCAGAATTCCTAAAGCATGATTTCTAAATGCACATGAAGTTATAGCATAATTTCAGGATGTGCAGGAGCAACATTTTTTATGCTGATGCTATTATTTAGCCCTGAAGCAGGATTTCTAAGTGATAAATAGGGTCAACTGAGATGCTGAAGCAGTAAACCTAAAACATGATATCTAATGCATGACATGCTTAGAATGTATTGGTCCTAAACATGGATTCTAATGCACATATCGAAAATGTAAACCTAAGGCATGGTTTCTACCCCTTGATATTGATAACATATATATGCTGCCCTCCCCTTTTCACTAGCCATCCCCAATATTTGTTTACAAGTAATTATTACAGACTAACTGAGTAAATTACATAAATAGATAAAGGAAAAGAAGAAGTTAAACTATAGGGAGCCTGACAAACAGGCCCAGATTCCCAGAACCTCAAGTGCTCAAATGTTTCATAGCCTTTCTCATATTCGGGTGTGTCAAAGTTCTCTAAGGACCTCAAGGGATCTCGGGCAGTGCTCACACCCAGAATTCATAACCATAATTGAGTAAGTGCAGTGTGGAAGAGCCAGCCCCAGTGAACTAGAGTTCAGAGGGATCTCATAGGAATCCCAAGGCAGTCATACACTGGAGGGGCAGAACCGAAGGACCTAAGAGTAAAGTGAGAGTGCTTGACATAGTTTTAAAAAGGTTTTAATAGGAAATGCTGCGTTTGGGAAAAACTTAGTTGAAACGGTTTTATAAAATAGGAGAGTTGTTTAGTAAAAAAATAGTTTGTTGACAAGAGTAGGACAATTAACAAATAGTAGACTAATCACAGCACAAACAGATTCAGCACATTCAAATCACAGTCCTTCATACAGGGGTGATGGGAATTGGGGACACATAGAGCACATAGTATACATGATCATAGAAGTTCTTGTAGGGGGTTTATGGGGATTAATGGATAGCTAATGGATCAACATAACATGAATTTCTAAATCAACACAAAATCAGACAACTTAGGATACAAATTGCTTTGCAAAGAAAGGTTCATGCTAGAAAATAGGTAAACATGAGATAGAGCAGATCATATTGGGACATACTACAAGGGGTAACATATTCATAAGCATACTGATCCAGAGTGGGGAATAACATAATATGCTAGATGAACATTGATGTAGACATGTTAATAACATGTTTAACAACAAAATCATAGATAGAAACAGATCAGAAACATGATAAACTGAAGCAGTAACAGAAACATGTTGGTTTTGGGACTTGAATTGAAATCAGAACATACCAGTAATGAGATAGTAAACACAAAGTGAAGCATAGGAGAGCACAATAACTAGCCTTGGCTTGCAGCCTGCTAATTCAGAACAGTAGTAAGTAAGTAACAAAGAAAGAAAGAGAGTAGAAAAGCTTTGAGTATGAGAGAGAGAGAGCTTTTTGAACTAATGTGTTCGTATGTTTTGAGTTCAATGTCAGTGTCCTAGAAGTGAGAATGGAGGAGAGTATATATAGCAGTTAGGAGCTAGACAGAATAAGGTAAAGAATCAACTATGTAGCAATTAGGGAAAATTACAGATTCAATCATACATAAAATCAGCAAGTTTCCACCAATTAAGGGGTAATCAACCAACGGTCAAGAGCAGGGAAGATAATTAAAGAAGGAAATCAAGTAACCTTAGGTACAGAGTAGGTAATTAGGGGTAAGTACAAAAGAGTTTAATTAAGGAAACACTTAGTAAGAGTCAGCAAATTTCACGATTAATCAAAGATAAGGCAAGAAATAATTAACAGTTATGAAAAATAGGGAAATAACCAGAAATCAGCATAAATGTATTACCATAGCAAATCAGTGAATCAAGGACTCGAAATAATACTGATTTTAAGGGAAACAACATAGGTTTCCATGAATAAACAAGTAGGCCAAGCATAAACATACTGGATCAGTCGAGAGTAGAATCACAAACCCTAATAAAGATATACTAGGGTAAAAATCACAGGACATAGAATTAAGCTAAAGGAAATCATGAGAATCAAAGCATAGATCGAAAACAGTGCCCAAGTAACACCGAAAATCCAGAATCGAAGCAAAGTATAAGAAAAAATAGAGTTTTAGCATAAATAGACTAGGGTTTAGGCAAACTCAACATAAATCGGTCAAAAGAACATAAGAACAGAAGATTAAACATTCAAAATCGGAAATTTTTTGGAGAAGATGATTTTTAGTAAACCCTAGTTAGGAAGAAATGAACAGACACTTGAAAATCACAAGGTTTTCATCAAACAAGCGGAAAACAGTTCGATCCATCTCAGATCTGTACAGATCTGAGAAGTTCAAGAGATGAAAGTGGGTTTTTTAAAAACAAACGGAAAACAGTTCGATCCATCTCAGATCTGAGAAGTTCAAGAGATGAAAGTGGGTTTTCGTAAAAGCAATGTAAAGATGAAGAGACCAGCTTAGATACCCATAGGTTTAGGCAAAAATAGAAAGATCTTACTCAAGATCGAGCCATGGCGGCTTGAAACATGCAAGAACAGGCCCAAGGTGTGAGTGGACTAACCCTCGTCCCTTGAGGGCCTTAGAGACAAGTAATATCGGCATAAGAGAGCCATGAGAGGCCTGAGGATGGTGAGGAATCACCATGGTTGACGACAGATGAGAGGCGGCAGGTGAGAGTTAGGGTTAGGATTAGAGAGGATTTGGAGATGAGAGTGAAGTTTAACGGCGGAGAGGGTGAGTGAAAATGAGAGGGTTTTGGGGGGGGGGGGGT
>ML431105.1:40504-65576 GCA_005239525.1 Nicotiana knightiana
AAATGATCAACGGTCGGGATTTAACAAGAATTTGGGTCGGGTTAGGTAGGGGTTTGGGATTGGGTTATATTGGGCTAGTGTATCAGGTATTTGGGCTAGCTAGTTTAGGCTAGAATCAAAAATAAAAATGGCTATTTGTTAAATACGCCCAAATAAATTGATTAAAAATAATTTGTAAAATAATTACTAATTATAAAAAATGAATTTCATGTATAGAGATGTTTTAAAAATGGTTATGTAGTATTTGAAATACAAAAGAATAATTTCTGGTAAAAAATAATATAAAAATTATACGCATGGGCTACAATTGCAATTGTAGCCAAAAGGTGCCAAATTGGTTATTTATAGAATAATTTGGACTTAATTGGACCATAATAGTAATATTAAATCAAGAAAATGATTTGAAATCATTTGTGATGAAATTTTATAATTATTTATTGGAATAAAATACTGGGCAAATTAATAAAATATATAGAAAATTGTGGAAAAATACCAATTGATGCTAATGCATGCTTTTGAAGACATATATGCATTTTGAAATATTCTTTAGGAAAAATTGGGTATCAACACCAAGCAGGTGGCATCACTCTGGAAACCACATTCCATATCATGGACTAGGACACAAGATGCAACGCCATAATAGGGCGACCATGGATACACACCATGAGAGCCATCCCTCTAGCTTGTACCAAGTCATCAAATTCCCAACTACATGGGGAATATTCAGCATACAAGGAGAGCAACGCACGTCCCAGGAATGTTACCGCATCGCCTTAGACTGTACGACCACCCAATAAACAAAGGATAAAGAAAAATAGGCATAGCAATCAACAAGGTCGAGGTCAATGTGTGAAGATAGCGAGGACGTCATCAGAGACCCCGATATGGTCGAGGTCGCAGGATCGACCATAGAGGACCTCGACCCCGTTCAATTAGACAGCAACGGCCAAAGCAAGAAAGCTTACATCGGCTGCAACCTTCAGGAACCGGGTAAGTTTCGTCAATTCTTAACTGCTAACACGGACTTGTTTACTTTTATCCATGCAAATACGCCAGGTATCCCAAAGGAGATCGCTACGCACAAGTTGAACGTCGATCCATACCACCCCACGATGTTGCAGGTTAGGCCTAAGTTCAACTCTGCAATCAATGACGCAATACAGAAAGAGGTGGAAAAATTGTTGGAAAATGGCTCCTTCAAATAGTCGAAGTACCCCAAATGGGTCGCCAACATAGCCATTGTGAAATAGAAGAACGACAAATGGCTGATGTGTGTAGATTTCACTGACCTGAACAAATCTTGCCCCAAGGATTCATTTCCATTACCCATATCGACCAACTCATCGATGCAACGGCCGGGCACGAGCTACTAAGCTTCTTGGATGCTTACTCAGGCTATAATCAGATCCCCATGGTGGAAGAGGATAAAAAAACACCTTCATCACCCACTATGGGACGTATCGCTACAGGATCATGCCCTTCTGACTGAAAAATGCGGAGGCAAGTTATCAAAGGTTGGTGAAGAATATGTTCAAAGACCAACTCGGTAAGACGATGAAAGTCTACATAGACGACATGCTGGTCAAATTCGAAAGGAAAGAAGATCGTATCGACCACTTGAGAGAAGCCTTCGGCATACTTAGGCAATATAACATGAAACTAAACCCCAAAAAATGTGCATTCAGCGTGGCCTCAGGAAAATTCTTGGGCTTCCTAGTGTCGCAGTGAGGTATCAAGGTCAACCCCGACCAAATCAAGGCCACCAAGGGGATACCATAGCACTTGACCACCAAAAAAACAGGTTCAGAGGTTGACTGGCCGTATTGCCGCCCTTTCAAAGTTCATTTCACGATCCTTCGATAGGTGCCTTAAGTTCTTCGGCATACTCGAAAAGGATAACGACCTCCAATGGACCCCTGAGTGCGTCCAAGCCTTGAATGAGTTAAAGGTGTACTTGTCATCGCCGCCGCTACTTTCAAAACCAGACTGACCCTCCTCGTCTATCTTACCGTATCTAAAGTAGCCGTGAGCGCGGTCCTAGTCCGAGAAAATAAAGGTATGCAATCTCCCATTTACTACATTAGCAAAACACTAGTCGACGCCGAGACAAGATACCCCATTCTCAAAAAACTGGCTTTGGCCTTAGTCGTAGCTTCACGAAATCTTAGTCCATATTTCCAATGCCACCCCATCTCTGTCGTCATGACTTTCTCCTTAAGAAGCATTTTGTATAAACCCGAGTTGTCGGTCATTTTGGCCAAATGGGCCATCTAAATGAGCGAACATAATATCACCTATCTGCCGCAAACGGCGATAAAGTCACAGGTCCTCGTAGATTTTGTCACCGACTTCAGTGCAAAAATAATGCCCGAAGTCGAAAACGATGTCATCCATGCTTCTCCCCAAACAAAATACCTCTGGGTCCAGTACACTGATGGCGCGTCTAACGCGTCAGGGTCTGGCTGGGACTCATACTCGAAGTCCCATAGGCAAAGTAATTCGCCAATCCATAAGATGCTCGGTCATAACTAACAACGAGACCGAGTATGAGGCCGTAACTGCAGGACTAAGGCTAGCACTCAAATAAGGAGCCAAAGTTACAAAAGTACCAGATCGAAATGTGCTAGCTGCTACCCGAGTTCGATAAATGTCAACTCGACCAGATCCCCCGAGCATAGAATACCGAGGCGGACGGTCATGCCAAACTGGTCGCAACCACCAAAAACATTACAATCGGAGAAAGAAATGTGATCCACATCCTCAGCTCATCGATAGATCAGATTAAGGTAAGAACCATAAACCTAACTTAGGACTGGTGCATTTGTATTGTTACATATTTGCAGGATGGCGTACTCCCAGATGATAAAAAAGAAGCCAAAAAACTACGAATGCAAGCAGCGAGATGCAACATCATTCATAATGACCTGTACAAGAGGATGTATGGCGGCCCTCTGGAGCGCGACGCATCCTTGAAGAAATACACGAGGGCCACTATGGAGCTCACTCCGGCAATCGAGCTTTGGTTAGATTCCTCATACGGGCAGGGTACTACTGGCCCACCATGAAAAAATACGAGCAATGCCAGAAGTATATCCCAATGATTCACCAAGCAGGCAAACACATACACCCAGTGACTTCCCTTTGGCCATTCATCAAATGGGGAATGGAGATCGTAGGCACCCCTCCCCCCCCCCCCCCCCCCCCGGGCTGAACGAGGTAACGTACGATTTCTTTTGGTTTTAGCTAACTATTTCTCTAAATGGGTAGAAGCAGGAGCATTCGCCAAAATACGCGAACAGCAAGTGATTTTTTTCATATGCAAAAATGTCATATGTCGTTTCGGTCTCCCCAAAGGGATCAGCTGCGACAACGGACCCCAGTTTGCAAGAAAAAAGGTCGCTGAGTGTTTTGAAAAATGGCACATCAAAAGAATACTCCCAATGCCATACCACCCCACGGGGAACGGAAAAGTGACCTTTTAAAAGATACTGAACATCATGAAGAAGAAACTCGAGAACGCCTTTTGATGAAATTCACTAGAATATTCTCTTTAGGGACTAACTATATAAGACAAAATCTTCCCTAAAATATTTAGGGTAATATAACATTAAGGAAAGAGTCAGCTGAGGTCGGCCAGTGAGCAACGAGGTTCGTTGTCGAGGTGTCAACGATGACCGAGGTCGCGCACTGCTGACGGAGCAATAACGGCTAGTCTCTGCATTTTGTACAATTAGGGTTTGATATAGGGATATTTGTCGAATATATAAGGGAAACAAAAAAAGGAATAGGGGCATGTGATATTCATTGTGATAAGAGCAGACATGTAAAAAAGATTCTCTCTCTCCGGTAAAGATACAAAGACTACCTTTTTATCAAGATTCTTAACCACATTATTTCACTTTTTTCCATTAGATCTGAGGATTCTTCAAGCAAATCTTGTATCTATTTTTCATTCATCATTGTCAAGAGGAACATCCGTCCAATTCATTCTTTATTGGGTGAATATTTCCTCCTATTTACTTAAATGTCATTTATTGCTAGTTACACATCTATTATTGTTCATACTTTAATAATATTTTGTGCTTATGGTTGTCAACCTTTCACGGGATCTGTCCCCACCTCACACACATTTTCAAGATTTGCATCTAAAATTATTATCATTAACTAGATTTAACCCACTATTACATAAATATAATAATTTAATCGTAAGTCATACTTTTTGGTCAAACAATAACCAACAATAATTCATATAGTTGACCTGAAACCTAAGGGTAAATATTGTTCTTTAGAATGAAACTTATCTGCAAATAATAAAAATCATCACTTACTTTAAGAAAAGAAATCGATAAATACTTATTCGCACTTTATGTTTACACCTCCAATTAAGCTTATCATGGTTAAGTGGTTTAATAAAGTAATAATATTATTTGTTTATGATTTCTTTTGTATCATGATCCAAAGAAGATCCACAATTGTTCGTTTTCGGGCTTATGGGATTTTAAATTTCCTCAAAAGATCTTCTTGTACAACCTAGCCCATGTCAAAACAACTAGTCATACAAAATATAAATAATAAGTAATAGTTTATTGTAAAATCTTAACAGCACCAAACCCTCAATCATTGCTATTGAAATAAATATTTAATCTGACGCAATTTTCTGAGCCCCTGCAATAATTACTGCTAACACAATTGCCTTAATTAATCTGAAAAAGATAAGCAAGTACCGAAGCAAAATCACAGAAATTAGACATGGGAAGGGGAAAAAAAAGTACATCGATTTTATCACAGAAAGGGTTAAAAGAGATTGCTTGGGGAAAGCATGGAGTTTGCAGAATTTGCAGAGAGGGTGACATACAATTACACATGAGCAGAGGGTAAGAGTTAAAAGAAAGAAAGAATTTCTTTGCAAATTTACATCATTCATTCCGTAGAACGTGAAATAATAAAAGCTGAGCAGCGTCAAATCAGATTACAGAATCGCACTATTTTTGCGTCATTTTTGGAGTGTCATAACTCATGGTAAAGTAAAAAAGATAAACACAGTAATAGGAACATGGCAGGACCAAGATAACAAGTTCAAATTAGAAAAAGAATCGCTACATGAATGTGTGGTGGAAATTTAGGAAAAACCGTCCAAAAAAAATCGACCAAAATAGATCGATAATGATCAATAATCGTCTAAAATACAACTATTAACGTATGATCATTATTTTGAAGGTCGAAAGGGCATACTGATCAAATTACCGACCAACTTTGGTCAGTCAATTAAAATTTAAAAAAAATTCCGAAAGAACCGACCAAGTTGGTCGGTGTTTTCCCACCAAAGTCGGTCGGTATTTTAATTATATAATTAAAAAATACACCATCTATGAATTGAACCGGGGACTGTATAGTGACAAGATACTATTCTACCATTAGACCACTGATGCATTTTGTTTTATGACTCTCTTTTATTTTATTTATACTTTTTAATTGTATTTTCGCATGAAAATAACCGACCAACATCTGCCGGTTTTATAAAAAATAAAATTACCGAACAAATTTGGTCGGTTTTTTAAATGACCGGTCGAATTAACCAACCAAAGTTGGTTGTTTTTTTAATACTAATTTTAATTTATTTTAAATGAAAAACCGACCAAAGGTTGTCGATTTCTTGAATAATAAAGTATTTTAAAAAACCGACCAACTTTGATCAATTTTTTAGCTGTTTTTTTGACCTACCAAAATTGATTGATCGATCGCGGTCAATTTTTGCCAAATTTTTAATAGTTTCTATTGTAATAATAGAAATAACTTTTTATTACCTTAAAATAATTGAACTTTATTACTCCACTATATAGCAATAAAGTTACTATAAAATTGTATCATACATAAATAGTAAAATCACTTGGATATGTAAAGTTTATGATTACTGTGGAAACACTAAGTAAGTTTATTATTATAATGAGTAAAATTTAATTATATTCGTTAACAATAATAAATTATGGACTATATTTGAAATTAACTCAAGCGTGATATGATGGGTAAATCTTTCTAATTAATTATTATATAATCCTTTCATCTCAGTTTATCTGTTGCGGTAGATTGAGTTTGAAGTATAAAAAAAATTCAGAACTTGTGGTCTAAAATAATGACAAACATTTGTAAAATTATAAAATTATATCGTTAAGAGTATAATGAGAATTTTAAAAATTAAATTATTTAAAAATATAAAAAATATTATTTCTCAAACAAACTAAAAAAAGTCATAAAAGATGAAGCAAAAGGAGCAAAAGTAACATTTTATATTCCCTTAGAGAATATTACAGAATTATTAGTGTAAATAACTTTTATACTATTAGATTGACTAAATAGTATCTACATGTAATCCTTATTAAATTCGTAATTTTAAAAGTAAAACAGATCATCTAGTACAACAAATAAAAATAATTTGATAACATAAAATTTTCTTACACTAACAAAACATATAACTTAAATTAGGAGCTCCTCTACCCCACGAACAACAATAAGAAAAACTTCATACTCAATGTATTTTCATAATTAGAGTCTGAAATCAGAAACGCATGTAGCCCTATAGCACCTGTTTCAATTGAAACAATAACATTGACACAAAATATAAATTTATGTGCAAAAAGATTATAAAAATCATAATAAATTATCGATATGCACTCATAACTCTAAGAAAATGATGAGTTTATTTAGTACTAAGTATCTTAAAGGCTTGAACTAATAAAATTTAAATTTTGGATCCTCCTCTTTCTGAAATGAATATATATATATACAGTCAAACCTCTCTATAACAACTTCGTTTGTATAGATTTTTTTGAATGTAATAGTAAAGTGTTATTATAGAGAACATATATAATAACATAACATAAAAATTGAGTCCGAAAAAACTTGACTTTTATAGTGAAGTGTTGTTATATAGAGTTCGATATACCTCGGAGGTCTTGGCTCAAAAATCCAATGCCGTGGTAGCATGGTGTAGGGGGGAGGGGGGAGGGTGGGGCAATAATGAAGAGGGTGTAGGAATGGGGCCAATGTTGGCAGGGCGTGGGAGAGGACTGAACATGACATTGTCGGTTGTTTTCTTATGCTCAGTAGTATTGTTTGTTGTTTGTTGTTTGTTAAAACTCACAATTGAAATCAAACAACACTACTACTCACTCTCTAGCTATAATCTCATCACATATTATTATCTTTAATTTCTTTGCTGTTCCGCACTACTATTCTCTCTCTCTCTTTCTCTCTTTCTCTCTTATCTCCTCGATCTCACCCACCACCCTCTTCACCCCCACTTTCAATTCCCTTTCCTTTTAATTTACAACAATAGATTTAGCTCCGTTTCTTCTTAAGCAACCATGTTGTCTCTTGTTTCTTACATTCTCGGCCTGTTGCCTCCTCCCCAACACAAACACTTTTCTCTCTCTTTCCAAATTAGATTAGTATTTTGATTAAGTCTAAACATAGAGTTTTACTTGCCTTATCTCTTAGAAGAAGGATATTCGAGCTAGGTAGGTTACATAGATTTAGTTAAACTGACTTCTAAACTTCTATTTTCATGTTATGTTATGTGTGTAAACTTAGATGAAGAAGAGAGATTATTAGGGTTTTGTTAAGGTTTATAATTAAGAAAAAAGTTTAATTAGGGTTTTAAGTTAAAAATGGCATTAGCTGGTGAAGATAAGGAAATGAGAATGCAAGGGTCATTAGGGTATCATTCACTAGATCAAAACTTAGATCAAGGTAACCACCACCACCACCACCACCAACCCAACAACAATAATCTTCAGCCACAACAAGATAATGAAAAACCATCCTTGGGTGGTACTGGTGCAGCTCCAGTAGTACCATATTCCAGTGGCGGATCTACTAATAGTAATAAATTTAAAATAACATCACGAGCAAGGTATCGTGAATGTCTGAAGAATCATGCGGCCAACATTGGTGGGAATGTTACTGACGGATGTGGTGAGTTTATGCCTAGTGGTGAAGAAGGAACGCTCGAGGCGTTGAAATGTGCTGCTTGTAATTGCCACCGTAATTTTCACAGAAAAGAACAATCAAATGTTGGTGCTGACAATAATAATGCTGGCATTATGGTTGTACATCCGCTTCAGCTTCCTCAACCACTGCCTTCTCCGCTGCCGTCGATGAACCATCACCATCAGCACGGCCGTTCAGTTTGGAGTACTATGCCACCTCAGCCTGTCAAAATGGCCTTCGGAGGTAATGTTGAATTGTTTGATCGTTTTTTTACAAAAATTATATTTGTATTTACTTAATTATGTCTTTTGCTCCCTCTCTCTTGCCTCTCATGTTGTTAAAGCATTTGGAGGTACTGTTGAATTGTATGGTCACCTTATCTGAAAATAAACTGTCATAAAAATAAGTAACATCTTATTTACTTAATTATGTTAACACAGTTATCTCATTCTTGAACAGTGTAATCATCTTATCTGAAAATTAAACCGTCATAGAAATAATACTTTAATTACTTAATTATGTTAACACACCCTTCACGCATCTCATTCTTGATATTTTCTGGCATAACTCCTGAATTTTTTTTGTCAATGAGTGATAATGAGAGTCGAAAACATGACATGTCATCTAAAAAGTTAAGTTAGAAACATTACACTTGTGCCTACACTCCCGGGATTACACTGAGTTGTTGTTGTACTCATGTCTACGCTCAAATATATTTGTTCTGGTACTACATTTCATTGTATGAACATTTCATTTAAAAGCTTAAAACTGTTGGAAAATATTGCATTATTATTTACAATTATCTCTTCCGCAGGTAGCGGCGGAGGTGGAAGTGGAGCTACAGACTCATCAAGTGAAGAACTTAACTTCAACACTTATCAGCAGGCAACCTCAGTGCCTCCTCAACCACAACCACCATTTGTGTTGGCGAAGAAACGATTTCGGACAAAGTTCACTCAAGATCAGAAGGAAAAAATGTTGGAATTTGCAGAGAAATTAGGGTGGAGAATTCCAAGAGAAGATGACACTGAAGTACAAAGATTCTGTTCTCAAGTTGGGGTGAAGAGACAGGTTTTCAAGGTTTGGATGCATAATAATAAGAATCCTTCTGCTAAAAAGAACCCACAAGAAGAACCTTAATTTAGAAGGGAAAAAAAAATTTCTGTTCAATTTCTTGGGAATTGGCTGCTGCATATGTAATCTTTATCAAGAATCGTACGTAGCCAACTTTTTTTCCTATTTAGCATTGTAACTATGGAACCCTTAATTAGATTTTATTACTGTACTTGGAAACTTTATTCATCTTAATTTTCAGCTAATTCTTACACTGCATATCGCTGAATTTTAGACTACTGATGTACTCTAAAGAGTTGTCGCCCTTCCGAATATCGAATACTTTGTGCGTCGGCTCTCTATATAGAGGAGGTGATGATAGATGTGGTAAATATGCGGATTGGGTTGACCATGGATGGATTAAAATAATAAACCAGTCATGATCATATATGATTAGAGTTTGTTTGGATCAAAATGAGTTAGCTCAAATGGTTGAAGTGACGGGTCATAATCCAATAGTTCAACTTGATCAAATTTTTTCATTCTTTATTTGGCTTTTGAAAAGAAGAAGTAAAAACTAACGTGTTTTCATAAACTATTAGCTTAATTTCCCTCAAATTTGGAAAAGAATTATCTTCAAATTTAATTTGATTTTGTATATTTTAATTCTAATCTATCCTCTAATTTGATTGACAACGCCGATGATTTTTGTGTTGTCCATTTCAGTCGCTGTTTAAATGTTTCCTTTTTGGGAAATTGTTTCCTGATTCTTTTTTCCTTTGGAAAAGCAACAATGAAGAAGGTTGTATTTGAAGCTTATTGGCATATGGCCCGATCAAATCTTGTCTTTGTGATTATGAATGATGTTGAGTGCTATAGTAGCCCATAGACGGGCGTAGCTGCAGAATAAGTTATGAATTCAAACAAATTTTGTATTTATATTAAGAAATTCATTGAGTATGTATAAATATTAAATTGAAAAACCAGTAACTAAAATAACTTGTAAATTCGATGTCAAGTTCAGAAGCATAACCTTTAAATCCTAATTCCACCTGTGTTCGTATCCATTACTCCTATTAACAGTGTCTTCTCTTATAGCGAATAGAAAGAACTAAAAATCATCCTTATTGAAAATTGTACATATCTTGTGTTAATCAGTTTTATGAAAATAAAATTTAACTTATAACATTATTTAATGTACGGACTAATAACTTAAACTAATCTATATACTAAATTTAAAAACATAATGTTTGTCAATTTCAAATGAGATAGATAATAATTCTCACAAAATAAAATGAGACTTAGATTATGGGACACAGGGAGTACTTTTTCCTGCTTTAATTGTTCTTAATACGAATCCTTTTTCTTATATTTATTGTAGGGTTGTACATAGGTCAGGTTGATTCGCATTTTTCAATTATCAAATTAAATTAATGGTGCGGGGTTTCTAAATCTATAAACCAAACCAAATCAATAAAGTCGAATTTTTCAATCTCGAATTTTCCTCGGATTTTTTAATTTTTTCGGGTATTTTCCGACTGAGGAAATTCGGTAAATAGAAGTAAATAATTGTGGGAATTACGGCCTCGACGCAGACATTAAGGCCGAGGTCAAGCACGGCCTATCAACGAGGAACCACCGAGCAAGACAGTAAGGCCGAGGTCGAGTAGAGAAGAATATGAATAACGTCTAGTATAGTCTTGGAACTACCAAAAGGAATATTCAATAGAATATTCCTTTTGTTGTACTTTTTAGGGGTTTTGGGAATATCCCATATAAATAGTAAAAGATAGAGGGAAAAGGCATGTAAGATTCACTCTAATAAGAAATATTATGAGATGTTGACTCTTGTAAGATAATACAATACTTTGCCTTTCCACAGTGATTGGATTTGTCGTTTATTCTGTCTTTCCACTCACACGATCCGAGAAAGCTTTGTCCATTTTCATATCTATTTGTCACACGTTGTTGTCAGATGAAAAAATCATCCACATCATTCAATATTTGGGTGAACAGTTCTTCCTATTTATATTAATTGCCATTTTTCATATTTATTGTTCATTATTGTCCCTTCATTTATTCTAAAAGGCTTCATTTAATAACTCATAATTGATTCTATGTACTAGTGGACCTTACTGTTTAGGCACGTGATTAGATCTAAGATTTATTGTGCTTGACTAGGATTTGTCTTTCACCTTATTTATCTTTTAATTAGTTTAGCAAAAAGTGTTATACTTTTTGGTCAAACAACTTGGCACCATATGTGGGGAATTTCTAGTCAAAGTCATAGTTTTTATAGATCTACAAAAACACACGAATACCAAAATACAGAACTCTCTTTTCTCTACTTGCACGATCTAACATGGCAGGGAATGGAGAAGAAAGATTGAAGGTAGTGGCAGGCTTTACTGCTAATCTCCTGAACACCATCAATGAGGTTAACGGAGAAGACGAGGAGAACGTGACACCAAATGCTTCACCTAGGCGAAGTAGTTCACACCCCCCCCCCTCGTGGCAGCGTTACCACCTCCCATGGAAAAGGAGCCTCTACGTCCACAACGGAAGAAGCTTCGCCAGCAGTGAAAAAGCTACTAGAAGCATGGTTAACAAGTACACTGAACATCATACTTGACAAACCCGCTCAAAGGACGAGTAGATATGATGCACGAGTCGACATCACAATGATAATCAATTAGCAACACGTCCCCCTTCCCTCAACAGGTATCACTCACACTGTTAATGATGCAGGTAATGACACTCTCGCTGTCATTCTAAGAAAAATGAAAGACATGGAGAACGAGAACAAAGCGCTCCGCGACCAAATGAGGGAGCACCAAGAAAGGGTGGATAAGACACCGAGCGCCCCAAAACTTCTACTGAAACGGGATGTCGGTCGGTTTGTGGAACAAACGTATAGCGACGAGCTACGACACATGCTATACCCAAAATATTCAAGATGTCGCCATACTTAAAAATATATAACGACACAACGGACCCTGAAGACCACATCATCCACTACGTCACCGCAGTGAAAGGCAACAATCTTGCTAAAGAAAAAGTGCCATATGTACTGTTGAAAAGGTTTGGTGAAACTATAACCGGGGGAGCTCTGACATGGTACTCACAACTGCCATTGCGATCCATAGAAACATTTAAGGAGATGACCGACAAGTTCGTCACCGCCCATGCCGAGGCCAAGAAAGCAGAAGCCAGGGTGAATGATATATTCGCCATTAAAAAGTCACCCGGCGAAGGGCTCAGGGACTTCCTTGACTAGTTCAACAGAGTAAGAATGACCCTTCCAAACATATCGAGGGAATGATAGTAGCAGCTTTTCAAAACGGGCTGAACAGGAGCGGCTCGAGGGCGATCAAGAAACTATTGAGTAGGCTCATGAAGTATCCCCCACCACTTGGGAAGAAATACACAACACCTATTGTGCCGAGATGAGAGCAGATGAGGACGGCCTTAACGGACCAACCCAGCAGTTGATGTCGATCCATATAGAGTCAAGAAAGGATCGCAGAAATGATAACATAAGGGATCATCTAGTTCCACGCCTCAAGAGTGAGAGACATCAGATGTACGTCAGAACTGCCTTCATACCACCCCCTCCCTCTCCCCACGCCATGGCGACGACTCATCCAGGCCGCAAACAGGGACTCACCAAAGCGAAAGAGGAATGCCTCCGCTATTATCTGCTCACAATTTTTGTGTTTCCCCTTTAGAAATTGTCTATGCCCTAGATAAGCTTGGCCTAAAGGTGAAATAGCCACAAAAGATGGAGTCCGACCCAAACACTAGAAAGTCGAACGCCCTCTATGAATTCCATCAGAAACGAGGTCACAAGATCGAGGACTGCATCGCCTTAAGATAGGAGGTAGTGAACATGCTCCACCAAGGGCATTTAAAATAGCTTATGAGCGACCGAGGAAGAACGAGCGTCGCTCGTGGACAAGAATAGCATCAAGGCCCCCCTGAAACCACCCTCCCCAGCCCGCACCATCCAGATGATTATCGGCGGAGGCGACGACGCGATTATCAACCACGTGAAATTCACAACCACCCAAAAGTTAAAGTGGTTGAGCATCCATGAACGGTATGACGACCTCGAAGAAAGTATAACCGTCGATGCATCGGATACCCACAGTTTGACTTTTCCTCAGTATGATGCTCTTGTTATTACTTTACGCATTTCAGATACTGATATAAAATAGATTATGGTATATGACGGAAGCAGTGCATGCACTATACACCCTCGAGTCCTCACACAAATGAGGCTCGAGGATAAGATAGTGCCACGCTACATCACGCTAACGGGTTTTAACAATGCAGTTGAACGAACCTCAGGAGAAATCACACTACCCGTTCTAGCTGGTGATATCACCCTGGAGACAATGTTCCACATCATGGACCAAGACACGACATCCAACTCCATCATAGGACGGCCTTGGATACACTCCATGAAGACCATCCCTATCCAGCCTATATCAAGTTGTAAGATTTTCCAACCCACAGGGAGTGTTCAGTATTCGTGGCGAGCAACGCACAACCCAGGAATGTTATCGCATCGCCCAGGATTGCACATACACCCAACAGTTGAAAAGCAGAAGCAAAAAAGCATAGCAATTAGCGAGGTCGAGGTCAGATGGCGACGAACCGAAAGGCGTCATCAAAGACCCCAAAATCATGGAAGCCACGGGATCAAATTGGAAGACCTCGACCCCATCCAACTAGATAAAAATGATCACAACAAAAAAGCTTATATCGGCCACAAACTTCAAGAACCAGGTGTTTCCATTTATTTTTAACTAACATCGCAGACTTGTTTGCCTTCTCACATGCAGATATGCTAGGCATCCCGAAGGAAATAGCAACGCACAAGCTAAACGTCGACCCACTCTACCCGCCGATACGACAGGTTAGGAGAAAATTCAACGCCGCTATAAATGATGTCGTCCGCGAAGCGGTGGAAAAACTGCTTGCAAACGGCTCTATAAGGGAGTCGAAGTACCCATAATGGGTCGCCAACGTGGTTATGGTGAAAAAGAAAAATGGGAAATGGCACATGTGTGTAGACTTCACAAATCTGAACAAGGCCTGCCCGAAAGACTCATTCCCATTGCCTCACATTGATTAGCTCATTGACGCAATAGCAGTACACGAGCTATTAAGTTTCTCGGACTCCTACTTAGGTTACAATCAAATCCTCATGGAGGAGGAAGACCAGGAAAAAACTACTTTCATCACCCACCAAGGGCCGTACTGCTACAGATTCATGTCGTTCGGATTGAAAACCGCAGGGGCAACCTATCAGAGACTAGTAACCAAAATGTTCAAAGAACAGCTTGGAAAAATGATGGAAGTATATATAGACGAAATGTTGGTCAAGTCGAAAAGTAAGGAAGATCACATCGACCATTTGAGAGAAGCCTTCGACATACTTAGGCGGTACGACATGAAGCTCAACACCGAGAAGTGCTCATTCGATGTAACCTCAGGAAAATTCTCGGCTTTTTGGTATCGCAGAGAGGCATCGAGGTTAACCCCGACCAAATCAAGGATATAGAAGGAATACCAGAAATTTTGACCAGCAAGAAGCAGGTTCAAAAGCTGATCGGCCGTATAGCTGCCCTATCAAGGTTCATCTCACGATCCTCCGATAGATGCCACAAATTCTTCGGCGTACTAAAAAATGACAACAACCTCCAATGGAATTCCGAGTGCGTCAACGCCCTGAGAGAATTAAAGGCATACTTGTCCTCGCCCCCGTTACTTGCTAAGTAGGAACCTGGAGAGCGTCTCCTAATCTACATGGTCATGTTTTGACATTGCAGTGAGTGCAATCCTGGTCCTCGAAAACAAAGGTACGCAATCTACAATATACTATATTAGCAAAACCTTGGTTGACACCGAAATGAGGTACCCTCACCTCGAGAAGCTAGCCCTGGATTTAGTCATAGCTTCACGAAAGCTTAGACCTTATTTCCAATGCCAACCCATCTTAGTGGTCACGACTTTTCCCCTGAGGAGTATCCTACACAAACCCGAGTTGTCGGGTAGGTTGGCTAAATGGGCCATCGAGTTAGTGAGCACGATATAACATATCAACTGCGAACAACGATAAAGTCGCAAGTACTTGCCGACTTCGTCGGCGACTTCAGCGCTAAAATAATGCATGAGGTCGAAAGGGAAGCCACTAGCACTTCCCCCAAGATACACGACCTATGTATTCTGTACATTGACAGTGCCTCCAACGCGTCAGGATCTGGACTGGGACTCGTACTCGAGGTCCCGACAGGCGAAGTGATTCGTCAGTCCATACGATGCCCCGATATGACTGACAATGAGGTCGTGATTGCAGGATTAAAATTGGCCCTCAAATATGGATCACGACGGGTAGTCCTCCAATGTGAATCAGAACTCGTCGTCAATCAAGTCACAGGGACTTTCCAAATCAAGGAACAAAGGCTACAAAAATATCAGGCCGAGATCTGCAAGCTGTTTCCTGAGTTCGATGAATACCATCTCGACCACATACCTTGAGCGCATAACATCGAGGCAAACGGCCTCGCCAAATTGGCAGCGGCTACCAAAAGCATAAACGGAAAGAGAACGTGGTCACACTCCTCCACTCCACCATCGATCAAATCGAGGTACGCACTATTAACTTAACTTGGGATTGGCGCAACCGTATCATCGCCTACCTGCAGGACGACGTGCTCCCAAATGACAAAGAAGAGGCCAAAAAGCTTCGAATGCAAGCAGCCAGGTATACATCATTAACAACAACCTATATAAGAGAACATATGGTGGCCTTCTAGCAAAATGTCTGGGACCAAACCAGACAAGGCGTGTCCTAGAAGAAGTCCACGAGGATCTTTGCAGAGCTCACACCAGCAATCGAGCCCTAGTCAGATGTCTCAATCTAGCAGGCTTTTACTGCCCCACAATGAAAAATGAAGCAGTTGATTTTGTTAAATAGTCTGAACCATGCCAGAAGTACGCCCCCATGATCCATCAAGGGGGTCTTACCGATTTTGCATGAGCTTAGTGAAAGCTCTGGTTTCTGAAAATGGGGAAAAATCGGTCCGCCAAGAGAATGGAGAGAAAGAGAAGAATGAGATTGAAAAAGAGAAGAAAAAAGGGGTATACCTAATTTAATAGAAAATACTTTCCCACTAATTCACTGGAAAAATTTGTGGAAATTGTCTTCTATGAATTAAATTCTTTTGATGAAATAATTTTAAGCTCGCAGGTTTTGGGACCAAATACAACAGTTCGAAATTTTGAGCTTCCACCGCATCAGTGGGAATATTAAAATTATTTTTTATTTTAGGTTCCCACCGTTTCACTAGGTATATTTTAATAAATTTATTTTTAATGACATCCCCACTGATTCAGTGGGAAAAAAATTACACGCCTTTTTGCGCCAACTAATTCCCACCTATAGTCTGTGGAAATATTTTTAGGAAAAAGGTAAAAGAAAACTTTTTCATTTCCCACTAAATTTTTTACATTTCAGTGGGAACTGCCACTAATAATATATCTGTGGGAAATTTCCCTGGGAAATTTGCAGTTTTCTAGTAGTGTGGATATCTTCGGCCCACTCCCCGCAGGACGAGGTAATGTACGATTTCTTTTGGTTTTAACTGACTACTTCTCTAAATGGGTGGAAACAGGTGCATTCGCACAAATACGTGAACACAAAGTGATCACCTTTATGAGGAACATCGTATGCCGCTTCGGGATCCCCAAAGAAATCAATTGTGACAACGGACCTCAATTCACAGGGGAAAAAGTCGCCGAGTTCTTCGAGAAATGGCACATCAAAAAAGTACTCTCCATGCCATATCATCTCGCTGCCAACGGCCAAGCTTAATCCTCCAACAAAATAATATTGAATATCATCAAAAAGAAAATGGAAAACGCCAAGGGACTGTGGCCAGAGGTGCTACCAGAAGTGCTATGGGCATATCCCACCATGCCAAAGACGAGCACAGGGGAAATGCCATACTCACTAGTCTATGGGACTGATGCAATGATACCGGTCGAGGTTGGGGAACCAAGCCTAATATATTCAAATAAAAGCGGCCCAAGCAACGATGAAAGAGAAGGCAAGATCTCGACAAAGCCAAAGAATGAAGAGACATGCTTACATAAGAATGGTAGCCCAGAAACAACAAGCAGAGCGATATTACAACAAAAAATCCAAAGTCAGGCCACTCAAAGTCGGGGACTACATGCTCCAAGCCAAGACACAGGCGAGCAAAGATCCACGGGAAGGCAAACTGGGGACCAATTGGGACGGCCCATACAAAATTACGGCAGCAGTAAGCAAAGGGTCGTTCCAACTAGAAACAAAGGAAGGAAAATTGCTACCGAACAATTGGAACGTCGCTCACCTCAAATACTTCAACTTCTAAAGATAAGGCATCCTCCAAGTCGTACTCTTTTTCCCTCACCCGAGTTTTGTCCCAATTGGGTTTTCTCGAGGAGGTTTTTAACGAGGCGACGAAGAGGGCATCTCGAAGTTAAGTATCAGTTCATCGCTCGACTTCTCGATAGCTTCTCCAGGTCGACCAATGAAGGGACTAGATAGAGTGAGACTTCTCCAATGCATGTACGAACTGAGCAAAAATATGTAAAACTTCTCCGATGAATGTATAAACAAAATGGAATATGCAAACATATGACGTTCACGTGTCCCCACCAAGTTTACACATTACGCTGAACAAGGAAACAACATTCCACCTCGTTCGAATGAATTTAAAGTCAATATTCGGCCTCGCTCTAAACGACTCACATTCGACCTCATTCGGATTAATTTAAAGTCAACATTCGACCTTGCTCAAAATGACTCACATTCGACCCAGTTCGAATTAATTTAAAGTCAACATTCGACCTCGTTCGAATCGAGTCACATTCGACCTCACTCGAATTAATTTAAATTCAATACTCGACCTCATTCGAATAAATTTATAAGTCGACATTAGACTTTGCTCGAATCAAATTATGATTCGACCTCGTTCGAGTAAAATTATAAAGTCGACATTCGACCTCGAACTAGCTCAACTTAAGTCGACCTAAGTGAAATCGCAACCAAGGCAGTCAATTGAGAAAAAAATTCAAGGGAAAAATAAGAAGTTCACGAACAGACAACAAAAGTATTATCATTCCAAAAAAAGTCATCTTACAAAGGCCAAACAAGTGCCCGTAAAACAAAAAAGAAGAAGAAAAGAAGAACAAGAACACAAGAACAAGCATAATACTCGGCTGCAGCTACCATATCGTCGTCACCACCAGTGCCCTTGCCATCGGAGTATTTGTCATTATACCAAGCACCAGGCTCAAGTCAGTCCAAATAATATTCATCATCATCCACCCCGGGCGTACCGGGGTCGTAGCCACAAGAGTCACGAGGTACCCGTTCCTTAACACGAGCATCCTCGAATTCCGCCTCAGAAGCTTTCCCCCTCGTCATTAAACCCCTATAGATGTCAAGATGAGCCTCAGAATGGACCCAATTCTCGTACAAATCCCGTGGTACACTGGGATAATTGGAAGCATGGGAGGTAGACGGTTGATCCAGTTGCTGCGCTTTCTCGGCCTTAAGGACAGTAATCTGCTCGTTCAGATCTGAGGCCTCTGTCTTTAAACCACCAATCTTCTCTTTAAGCCTCGCCTCCATGGAAGCATGGGAGGTAGATGGTATATGCTAATGTCGCCGCCTCCACCTCCGCCACGACAGCCGTTCTAGATTTCTCTATCCTCTACAACTCCACAGCTTTTGCGGCCAACTCATCTCTTAAGTCGTTGGCTCTAGCTTCATTGTGCTCGAGCTCGGCCCATAAGGATGCCACCTGAGCCTGGAGGTCGACGCACTCGGCCATAACCTCCTTGCTCACCTCGAGCTCATCATCTTTGGCCCTCAATTTCCTTTCGAGCTTGCTGCACCTGCCAATGGCTCTCACAATCTTATCATCCTTCTCCTTCAACTCCTTATCCTTCTGTTTCAGCTCATCCCGGAGAGTTTGGAATTGACTGTCCTCACCAAGTATACTGACCAGTTCTCGGTGCTTGGTACGATATTCGCTGTATTTAGACTCCATCCTCTTATAAAGAGACTCCATCTTCTCCTCCCGACGGCCGCTCTCAATCTCCAGAATGAGAGTGTGATAAGAAAACGAAGAAAGGTCAGCAAGGACAAATAATGTAAAGGAAACTGAAACACTAAAAGAGATAACTTACTCGCAGGGTCATCCCAGAAATGCCTAGTGACAGGTCTGCGTCCTTCAGTATCTGCAAAGTCCTGTTCTCGGTGCCCGTGCATAAGGGAGATAAAGCTGGGACCACGCGCTCCGAGTTGACCAGCAGATTGAAACCCAAGGGTATAATGATATTCCGAGTGGACCCCTTGGTTCTCACTTCTACCCGAGTGAACCATTCCTCGAAGGTCTGCACTTCCTTGGAGTCGATATCAGAACTGGACCCATCATCTTCTACGGTGATTGTCTTTCCTCTCCCATCGACGGACGACGAGCCGACCTCACGGTCCCCGACAGTCCTCCTTCTATGGAAGCTTTCGCTGCCCCCAATAGCCTCTCTTCTACGGCGGCCTCTGGCGCGAGAGCAGTCCCCGTAATCGAATCACGTGCCAACTCCGCATAAAAAATGATTGGCCCTTCAGGCGCGCCAGCGGCTGTAGTAACTCCGCCGATCTCTACCATCCCCCTCTTCAACGGTGCCACATCCTCCTAGCCAGGGGAAGACTTATCTATCAGGTGCAGCACCGGGTCACTACTGACGGAATGACTTTCTATGAGCCAGATTCACCTAACACTGGAGTCTGGGAGGAAGTACTCCGCGTGGACTCAGCCAACACGAACTACATCCCGGCCGAGGCAACCGCCTGGAGAAAGGCATGAACGGGAGCCTTCGCCTTCTTAGAAGTCCTCCGACCTGACACCAATAAGAAAACCATGAGTAAAAAAGGGAAACAAACTATGATGAAGTTGAAATATCTAGAAGACGATATCCGACTTACCAGTCGAGGGCTTGGTCCTGAACCTCTTATTGAAGGATGCCCAGTCACAGATCCCTACAGTGTGGGGCAGAACCTAGGCCACCCAATCAACTGATGTCGGTGACCAAAGAAGGGGGATGTCTCTCGGATACACGAAGGGAAAAGAAAACAAGTGAGTCACGAAACACAAAAAAGAGAGAAAAAGCGTACTTCAGTTAACAAGGACACTTACGAGCAAAATTCCACTGCTCGGGAAACCCACTAGGGTTCACCACCACGTGCTCGGTTTTGAAAAAGAAATCATTGAACCAAAATTGGCGGGTCTCCTTGTCGTCCATTCCGCGGTGGCGAAGGTGAATCATCGTGCCCCTATGGAAGCTGGCGCGAAGAGGTGAAACACATGGCGGCTGGAAACTCTGCAGCCGGCCAACTCCGCATACTTTGTTAGCATGAGTAAGATATGGTAGATGTAGGGGAAAAGTTGAGCTGAGCATACGCCATAGTAACGGCAGAATTCCTCCGCCAACGGGGGAAGAGGGAGAGAATAACCCACCTGGAACGGGTAGGCATAAAACACGCAGTACCCGGGCCGGTGAACATGTATCACATTGTCCCCTGCCGGAACCATGTCAACATGAGTAGGGATGTTGTATTTGGATTTGAGGACGGCTATATGCTTCGCCTCCATCTCGAACCTTACTGGCTCGGGGTCCTGATGGGTTCCTTTGAAAAGTCCGACCGGGAAGTTGGGTTACGAAGAACGACCTCCTCCATAGTAGGGTAGCTTTCGTCCTCCATAACGATGGATTCTCCTCCGCCGGAAGGCATGGACACCGACGACGGATTTGGGTCTGAGACCACCTCGGGGTTGGAAGTTACCTTAGTCATATTTTACTGGTGGTTATACGGTGGAACCGGAAACGAAGAAAGGGTAGCGACGGTGGAAGTTACTGGGAGTATGAACACAAGAGGAAGAAGAAGACACATGGTGCAAGAGTGAGAAATTCAGAGAATGAAAAATCCTTTCTAAGAGGTACCCCCTATTTATAAATAACCGGAGCGCTCAAATCGATGCGAGTAACTGCCAGTAGCCCTAGAATCGAAATGACAGGGGCTCAAAGAACGATGCAACACATCAGGAAGATGCACAATGATGACACATGCGGCTGTAATGTCACCCTCTACCAACCTCATTGACCACAACTCTTAGAGCGACACGTTATCACCTCGGCAACGATCACCCCTGCTCGACCATCACGTCGGGATTTCTCCAGAATTACCGCTGATGAAGTCCGCTCATTGAGGTCGGTCAAAAGACGAACTCGATAAGTGGAGGAACTAACTGTATGAGTCAAAATCTGACTGAGGAAATTCGATAAACATAAGTAAATAATTATGGGAATTACGGCCTCGACGCAGACATTAAGGCCGAGGTCGAGCAGGGCCTATCAACGAGAAACCCCCGAGCAAGACATTAAGGCCGAGGTTGATTAGAGAAGAATACAAATAACGGCTAGTATAGTCTTGGAACTACCAAAATGAATATTCAATAGGAATATCCCATATAAATAGTAAAAGATAAGGGGGGGGGGGGGGGGGGGGAGGCATGTAAGATTCACTCTAATAAGAAATATTGTGAGAAGTTGACTCTTGTAAGATAATATAATACTTTACCTTTCCACAATGATTGGATTTGTTGTTTATTCTGCCTTTTCACTCACACGATCCGAGAAAGCTTTGTCCATTTTCATATCCATTTGTCACACATTGTTGTCAGAGGGAAGAATCATCCACATGATTCAATATTTGGGTGAACCGTTCTTCCAATTTATATTTATTGCCATTTTTCATATTTATTGCTCATTATTGTCCCTTCATTTATTCTAAAAAGCTTCATTTAATAACCTCATAATTGATTTTATGCACTAGTGAAATTTACTGTTTAGGCACGTGATTAGATCTAAAGATTTATTGTGCTTGACTAGAATTTGTTTTACACCTTATTTATCTTTTAATTAGTTTAGCAAAAAATGTTATACTTTTTGATCAAACAGGTGTCAGGCAGAAATATCACTAAAAACTTAAAATATATACTGATGTGTAGATGTGTATAAGTCATTAATATGCTGTTTTTGGTTAAAGATTTTAGTCACTAAAAACGTTTAAAGGTCTTAGGCTTTGTTGACCAAAGAGGTTTTATGTTTATTATCAGAATATATCGTATATGCTTGCTTATTCAACTTATATTTTGGTTTCTACCTATTTGTGTGTACCATGAAATCGTGCAAGTTAAAGTCTCAATTTGTGTATCAATCTATTTCCGCAGTGAATTGCTACATTCAAATGAAAACAATCAGATTTGAGTGCCAGAATAACTCACCGTAACAGCAAAATATATATAGATGTCTAAGTCCAAGAAAATCTAAAAATCAATGATTAAGTAATATGCTATCTATTCATTTCAAAATTTTATGTCCCTCCATTTTACTTTATATGACACTTTTTTTTTTGCATTTTGGAATTTCTCAAATGTAAGACAAATTCAATATAATAAATTTCGGAATTCAAATTTATTACTCTTTAAAGAAGTTGTCTGTCAAGTAGAAGCAATAGCGGAACAGTGTCAGCAAAGGGGATGTAGCTCAGATGGTAGAGCGCTCGCTTAGCATGCGAGAGGTACGGGGATCGATACCCCGCATCTCCATTTTGTTTTTTCATTCGCTCTCGCGCCTAGGTTTCTTTCTGCTTCCTACCCAGTTGGTTCGCTTCAGAATTTGAGAAATTTTTTCGCCGTTTCTGTATTTGCAGTTAACTGATGACTAACTCACGTTTTCCGGCAACTGTAGCTCCCTTCAAAGTTTAAATGCTTGATCAAAGTTAAGAGCTAGATTCATTTAATTATTACTACGGTTTACATACTGGACCATTTGAGTCGAGGGTCATTCGGAAACAACCTCTCAACCTCCACAAGGTTGTATGGGCCAAAAATTATCTTAGTTATGTTTAAAGCACATTAATATTAAGAGGGCTTTCATGGGCGGCCACGTGTCACCGGTATGACTTTGATAAAAGGCATGTTCAGGGTCAAAGTGATCTCACCGGAGATGAAAGGCGGGGTCGAAGAATCAACAAAGATCAAGGTCGAGGACGAGCACCCTTTTATAAACAGAATAATAGCGGCTAGTTTTAGGATAAGACTCTAAAGAGAATATTCTCTATATCTGTACTATTAGGGTTTTTTGGCACATGGAACACTCACTTATAAGACAACACATTGACATTCTGTGAAGACTCTTCCTTTATTATACACATACAAATATATCTTTTTTTCGAGATTCTTGTCTAATTTTTCTCCCACGATTCAAGAGAAATTTGAATATTCAAAGGCTCATCAATTATTGATCATTGTCAGAAAAGAATATCAAAAAATTTCACCCTTTTTGGGTGACTCGTATACTTTTATTTACTTAAATGTCATTCAGTGCTATTTACTGTTATTAAATGTTATCTCCTTCAACTTTGGATCATTGAATATAACCATATTCTTTATTTAGATTATACTCATATTAACTTGTCACAAAATCTGTTAGGACATCTTTTGGATATTAACATTAGCTACGATTAACTCCACTTTATTAGTAAATCTAATTGTTTCAATCTAGATCTAAATTTCGGGTTAAATAAAGGTAGGAATAAACTATGCGTACATATTATTTCTTAGACCTTATGCGTGAGATTACACTAGGTTTGTTGTTATCGTAGTAGTACCATTTGTCAGCCAAAAAATTTCCTGAATATTCCTTCTTTTCTTCACTTGTCAGTTTATTACATCATGATTTAGGGTTGCACGAGGTTGAAATCCTCTCAAAGAAATATTTTCGGACTACGTTCAGCAGTTTTATTCATGTAAAATGTTCTTAATTTTATTTTTAGATGAAAATTATTAGACTCGCAAGATAAAAACTTGATTGTATAATCGGCCAATTGCTGGTACAAGAGATGGTGATTGAGGAAATTTGATCGAATATATAATCTTATCTTTATAGTGAGGTGGTAGGGGATCAAGATGTAGGACTTACGCACATGGTCTAAAACAAGTAGGATTGGGAATTCGTTTAGCTTCACTGAAATTAAACGATGACGAAGAATTTAAGGACTTAATCATATGCTATTTTTAATATGAAATAGATCGTTGGAATTAGCAAAATAAAGACTATCAAACTAGAGTGTAAAAACAAAGAAAGATATTATTGTTGTAAATGACTAATTTTTCCCCTATCTTTTATATATATATATATATACATGTGTGTTTTTGTGTGTGTGTTTTTGTGTGTGTGTTTTATTCTTATTTGTGTATGTATAGGTTTAGGTTTTAAGAGTTGTTTAAATGGTTTGATAAATGGGGTAGGGATTATGCTACTTGAATTTTAAAGAAATTAAGCCAAAATTTAGTCCAAATCAGTGGCCCAATTCTATNTAATTCTATTTGACCCGGTCTGGTGAATCCCACCTGAGTGATAAGCTAAACGACGTAGTTTCATGGTGAAACTACGCCGTTTTGTTTAGTAACTTGAAGATTGAATTTCAATCGTTGATCAATCTTTGATCTAGTGGTCCTTATTTGATCTCTCAATAGGTATATAAAGCTCTTATTACCTGAAAATTTTCCCCATTTTCCCCCTATTATTTTTCTTTCCTCTCTTTCTTTCCTCTCTTTTCATTCTCTCAAACCCCCTGCCCTCTACGCCCACTGCCGCCGCCGAAAACGCCCACCGGCGGCCGTCCTTCAAACACCCCTAAATTTTCGCCATCTCCTCGTCTCAACCTCCTCTCCATGAATCCGGACCCCAAATCCCCATACCCCCTCTCAATCTCCGTAAATCTAAGCCCTAACCGGAACCCTAGCCATCACTCACCATTCCAAACTCCATACATTTTACACCACCGGCCTCCTCCCACTCCCCTCTTCTCCATTCCAAGGCTCAAAACCTTCAACCCCCCCCCCCC